>PVJH01007339.1:0-29712 GCA_004026705.1 Nesogale talazaci | reverse complement strand
AGGGGGTGCCGGCGCTGACGCGGGGCCGCCGCTCCCCCCGCCTCCGGGTGGCACCAGCTGGTGGTTCTCCAGCTGCACAGGAGCCATGGCGGCGCGGGGTCGAGGCTGGCGCTCCGGCACAAGACGCGGCCCTCAGCGTTCGGCCACCGCGCCAAAGGGGGGCGCGGGCGGAGTCGTCACCGCCTACCCCCGGGCTGCCTCTGGACAGGAAACCGGGAGCTGGCGGCGGAGGCCCGCCCCCATGAAGCGAGTCGCGCGCCGGCCCCAGGGATTGGACGGCGGGAGGCGGGAGGCGGGAGGCGGGGGGCGGGGGGGCCCGGATGGCAGCGGCAGACAAGAAGCGGCGCCTCGGACAGCGGCCAGAAACCACTCCGCCGAGCAGCCCCGGCGCGCCGGATGACTGCCCGCGGCGGAAGTCGTTAGGCGGGGCGGAAGAACCTGCGCGGAGACTTCCGACAGCAACCAGTACCCTTTCCCGTCGGTCCCCGTCCCCCCCCCCCGCACTCTGGTGCTGAAGCGCGTGGGAGCGGGGCGGGGACTAGCTCTCGGGGTGGAGGGGGGGAGGAGGACGGAAGCGGGGGAGTGGGGCTGCGCGTCACGCCGGAAGCTGGCGTAAGGGCGGAGTCGGTGTCGTCACCGAGACGTCAGTGGCTTGCAAGCCCCGACGCGCCTCCCAGAAAGCTGTTTTAGGCGGCAGTTTGCCCAGGGCGACCGTGCCCTCAGAGCCCTCTTACCTCGGAGGTGCCTCCCCAGATAGTCGCGAGTTGTGCCTCTGACAGTGCGCTGAGTGGGATTGCAAGCTTGGCGTCCATCCTTATTGATCTAACCGTGGGAAAAATATGACGAGGTAGAAGTGGGGCAAGAGAACTTTTAATAGTTATACTACACTTAATAATATATATAACTATATATAACTTTATCTATAACTATATATATACTGATCTCCAGATCCTGTCAGTTCAAACAGAAAAAAATTACAAAGCAAATATCCACTCGCAAAACTGAACCTCTCAGTCTATTCCAGCACTTAAATTGGACAGTAAAACTGAGCCATAGAGTTTTCCAGACTCCAATCTTTCCGGAAGATTAACCATTAAGCCACCAGGGCTCTGGGTTCTGTCTGCCACAGAAAGAACCCTTAAGCCCTCGGCCTTTCACTCATTTCCTGCCTTTACTTTCACTGCAGCGGCTGTCTTATTCTCCAAAAGCCTTCAATGAGTCCAGCCCTCTTTCCCCCACATTCGTCCATGTTGTCTAGCGACTTTAAAACCAGGGCTCCCAAACTTGGGTGAGCCTCGGCATCACCTGGGCAGCTGGTGGACACGAAGAGTCCTGGCTCGAGATTGATTCTTAGGTTGCAAGCCCTGCACTCGCTGACTCATAGCAACGCCACTGTGTCATCTCCTGTGTTGCAGTGAATTACTTGATTTGGTTATTCTAGCCATAGTCTTTGCATTTGTACCTGTTACCTTCCCTAATAAACCCCATCGTTGTGAGTGCTGTCTGTGAGTTCTGTGTGGCCCTGGCAATAAATGACTGAGCACAGCTGAGAAGTTGAATGTTATAGCATGGATGGTGTCGGAATCGCTAAAGAAGGTTGGAGGGCAGAGGCATGTTGGACTTCTGCCTCCTGGTGGGAAAAGAAAGAAATGTTAATAACACACACACACACACACACACACACACACACCCATAGAACATACCCACACAGCATACCTATAGAAGCACTTTGCTTTCTCCCTGGTGAAATCACAGGTTAGATGTGGAACCCTACATCATTTTCACATCTTCAAATCACACTTTGTTAGTGGTCTTTTAATCCCAATGATGTCACATTCTTCTTCATAGAATCCAATTGGTCAGCATGCATATACACACCTTTCCTGATTTTTTTTGGGGGGGGGCATCACTGGCCTCTGGTGGGAGTAGGAGGCCAGCCACTATGCCACCAGAGCTCAGCTCCTGATTTTTATTCAAAATTTTTTTTTCTTTTTCTCCTCACATCACTGCCCTGGTGGGACTAGGAAGCCCAGCCTTGCTCCTGGAGAGCTGCTGCTGGATTTGAACCGTCAACCCTGTGGGCCGCAGTTCCGCACACAACCACTGCGCCACTGGGGCTCAGCTCCCTTTCCTGATTTTAAAGTACAGTATTTCTTCTTATGAAAGATGGTAATCAATTCCTGTAAAATAAAGAGCAAGACTGTAATATTCCAATGTTAGCCTCTTCCTTAGGTGTAGATGGAGCAAATTATCCTGTTGTCTTGGCTACCGTGGTGTGAGGTTAACTAAGTAGCTGCCATTCTGAATCAAGGAGCAAGAAGCTGGAGCTGGGAGTCCATGCTCACCTCCACCCCTGTGAGAGTACAGCTCTCATGCAAGGCAATGCTGTGAGACCTCTCCGAGTTAGTGCCACCTTGCCCTCCCTGACCTCTGTGCTGGGCTGCTCTGGGAGCAGGTTCACTGGCCACTCTGAGCCACCTGTGCAGCCAGGCTGGGCAGAATCAGGAGCCTAAGGCTCAGGCCTCTCTGTACAGACCCTGGCCCAGACTCTCACTGCCTGGGCCTTGGGGCTTTGCCTGCCCTCTGTACATGCCCACCCTCCACACTCCCCTGGCTTGTCATCGGGAGACTTCATCCTTCCCTTGTTCTTTCTTCTTCTTTTTTTTTAATAAAAACAACCCCATAGAGGCCACTTATTGTGGTTCAGTAAGAACATAAGGGTAATGAAAACCGTATGAGCACATGTTTTAGAGCCATATTCATAACAAAGAACACTCCCAAGGGGGCCAGTGGGGGAGCTCTTGCCCTCAGCTGCTCACTTCAATCATCTTTTCTGGTTGGACACACTTTGGAGGAGAGTAACGTTCTCTCCTTTTAATACGATCCATCCCAGTTGGTTTTTCGACTTTGCTTTAGAATGAATCTCTTCTGCATCGTCTCATACCAGATACTCATCAAAGCCTATGATACAGCCCGCTACCCGAATATTCGCTTGCTCATAGAATCCCACCTGAATCTGGGAACTATTTTGCAAGTATCTGAAGATGGGGTTGATGGGCTGCACCATCACCTTCTGCGCTTTCTGGCCCTGGCCACAGTAGGCCATTGTGGAAGTCCAGAGAGACCCCACTGAGCCGCATGCTAGCTTTAAAAGGGACTTCCACCTTCCCTTGTTCTTAACTGTGACTCAGATCCTTGCTGTCATGCCCATACCACTTACACAGAGAATATACAATGTGGAATAAACTGAACAATGTGTCATCCACCCAGAATAAAAGGATTTAAAAGGGGGGGGGGGAGAGGGGGAGTAGTAACTACATCCATTGAACAGCTCCTCCAGTGGCTTAGTGGTTATGCATTGGGCTGCTAAGTGCACGGTCAGCAGTTTGAAACCTCCAGCTGCACGGCTGGACAAAGGTGAAGCTTCCAGGGGCAATTCTACTCTGTCCTCTGGGGTCACAATGAGTCGGAGTAAACGTGATGACAGTGAACTGTGTTTGGGTTTTGAGACTGTACTGCTCTTTCCCAACCTACAGGAAAAGGAAAACACTTTGCAAGGCTTTGCAGGTAGGAAAAAAATACCTCAAACTCCTTCCTGTGGCCTCCTTGCCCAGAGGGATCCTTTCTGCCTCTCCACCTGCCACTCCTGCCTTCACTTTCCTCTGTTTAGAACATGCCATCCCCTCCACCTTCAGACATAGGCCCTGTCCCAGGTACCTGAAAACATGGGGTCCCTGACCATTCACCTGACTTGCAGCTGGTTTCTTATTTTCTCAACAAATGCCCCCCACCTCACCCCCCCCCAAAAAAACTCAGTGTCATCCAGATGATTTCAACCCATAGCAACCCTATCTTGTTATTATCTTGTCAAGTCGGCTGCGACGCATAAAGGCCCTATGCACCACAGGAGGAAACCCTGTCGCCTCCAGCGCGGTCCTCCCAGCCTCGCCATCACTCCATCTCCTTGGTGGACTTCCTTTTTTGCTGACCCTCCACTCTCCCAAACATGACGTCCTGTTCCAACCCAAGAAGGCACAGTGAAGCAACCCCTGTGGGTTTCCAAGGCTGTCCCTCTCAGAAGAGCAGAAAGCCTCCTCTTTGTCCTGTGAAGCGTGCTCCCTCGACCACTTGCATGGTGGACCTTGTGGCTAGCTGCCAGCGCGTAACCCTCTCAGCCACCAGGACTGCTTTCTTATCTAGCATCAGCTTCAACTAGGAATTCTTATCTGGTATCCTCAGCTTCAGCTAGGAACTCCTCAGAGTGGCCTTCCCTTCTACTGTTATGTTAAGCTCACATAAAGAAGTTCATTGCACCCTTTTTTGTAAAAATAAAAAGCACCTAAACTCTCAGTAGAATGGCTAGGCAGATTGCTATATTTCTATTTAACACAAAAACAGACTCACTGCCTTTGGGTCAATTTGAATTGATCCTTTGGGGCAGGGTAGGATGGTTTCCCAGATTGTAATTCTTTACTTTACTTTATTTTATTTTATTTTGGGGGGGCATCACTGCCTCTGGTGGTCGTGGGCACTACCCAGTGCTGCTCCTGAAAGCTGCTGCTGGATTTGAACCGCCAAGTCCGCGAGCCGCAGTTCCACACTCAACCACTTACACCATCAGGGCTCAGCCTCTTTATTTTATTTTAATAGTTGCATCTTTATTTGAAATCTCATCTGCCAGCTTAGCATTTTCCATGCACCTGGGGAATGGCAACGTTTCCAGGCTTCACAATATTTTGGTTGGTGCTGCCTTTGTGGAAGTCTTGGTATCAGCTATTGCCGGTTTTTTGTTTTTGTTTTATTTGTTTGTCTTTTATGCTTGCTTTGCCTTTTTTGCTTCCTTGGACTTCTTGTTCTGGGGCCTTTCTGACTTCAGGTTTCTGATTTCTCTTGGCCATTCTCTTAGCAAGAGGTGCACCCGTGATGGCCCTCTGGAATGTGACTGCACAGGGGCTTCTTTTCTTTGACTTTCTTCCGATTGCCCCTTTTTGCCCTTCCTTCTGTAGGGATGAGTCTGATTTATCTGCTGAGGGTTACCCTTAGAAAGGAATGCTGATTGGCATTTTGCATTAAGAAATTGGAAAACCTTTCCTTTGGTTCTTCCTTGCATAGTGCCTCCTGTGTCTGGGGTAAATCTTGTCCCCGCTGAAAATGCACAGCTCGATCTTCATGGCTGGGGCAGCAGAGGAACAGGGAAGATGGCAAAGGGAGCAAAGCTGTAACTTGTTATGGGAGTAGAAAGCCCCATCTTTCTTCCACAGAATGGCTGGTGGTTTCAAACTGCTTGTCTCATGGATCACAGTCCAATGTGTAACTATAATGCCACCAGGAGCCCTTCATATTTCTATATAGGGATGAAAATGAATGAATTAGAGCTACATGTGTCAATGTAAATAAATCTCAAGACCAGGGCTGAGCCTCGGTGGTGTAAGTGGTTGAGTGCGGGACTGTGACCCGCAGGCTTGGCGGTTCAAATCCAGCGGCATCTCTCAGGAGCAGCGCTGGGTGGCTCCCATGACCACCAGAGGGCAGTGTTGCCGCCCCCCCCCCAATCTCAAGACCAACATTAAGTGAAAAAAATCAATCTTTTAATACAAGTTCTGTTCATGTTTAAAGCATAAAATAATATCCCCTAATGTAGCACATTGTAATAAAAGGGTTTTTTATGTGGAAAAAAATGTTATTCAATAATAATTGCCTACCACCTACATTGGAATGAAGCATTTGTTTCCTTCCCTCGTGTTGCTCCCCTGTTCTCTCTGGTTTACTCAGCAGCTAGTACAATGCCCTGCTATCAGGCTTGAATGAGTGAATGGAACCAGTGCATACCTTCATCGATCTACGGTAGTTCTATGTCTGTATTAGTAACTTCTTTAGGATTAGGATTGATATGCATGTGTTGCCATGTGAACTGATATGTCTGGGGTTTCTTTTCCAATAGTGCAGGAAACAAAAGTTAAGAAGGTTGCTAGAAAAAGACGGACACAATGTTGATCATTGTGGAGGCTGCTGATCCAGATTGAGGCTCGGTTATACTCTTTCTTTTCTCTACTGCTCTGAATGTTTGAAAATAGGCATTAACAAAAAGAAAAACAAACAAAAAGATTGGAAATAGGGAGTCAACTAGTGTCAGACTTTGATATTCTCTGGTAAAGTTTGACTTTTAAAAGTTGAACACTATTTTCTGTCTCTTGAGGGAGTCTTGGTAGCATGGTGGGTTACACTTTCGGCTACTAAGCACAAGGTAGGCAGTTTGAGCTCACCAGTTGCTTCATGGGACAAAGATGAGACCTGATCCTGTAAAGATTTACAGCCCTACAAGCCCACAGTGGCTGCTGGACCCTGTCTTATAGACTCCTTATCACCTTGGTGACTTTCTGGTTGTCTACTAGCTTGTCTATGTATGTCTAAGAGAAGAGCTATTCTTTGCACACAAATCATTGGAGGCGTCTTATCCTTAGGATTAAGAAACCAAGTCCCTTATATACGTTAAATAAATCAGCTAAGCCCTGGTGGCCTAGAGGTTGTGTGCGGGACTGCGGCCCACAGGGTTGGCGGTTTGAATCCAGCAGTGTTGGGGTCTCGTCCAGCGAGACCCTCATGTAGTGACTCTTCGGGGGGTGGGGGGGGACGAACCTGGATGAAGAAAAGACACAGAGACAGGGAGCAAGACAAATGCTGATCAAGCTCCGTTTATTCGGGAGAAATAAACCAATTTTATAAGGAAAGCAAGCCTAGGCAACAAGCCGAGGCATGAGACATAGTTATCTTCAAAGTTAACAAGTGAAGGTCAGCACTCCTGCAAGTCAGAGGATAATCACAAATGCTCTATTCACTACCTATATCATCTTGTCAAGCCTCGAAGGCCAGGGCCGTCCCTACAACCACCCTCCAAAGGAGGCCAGCTCTCCACAGCTGAAGGTCTATGCAAAAGTTACAAAAGTAACAGGCCACAAAGCTCAGGCAAATAGGCCATGACAGAGTTTAGGCTACGTGACTATAGCCAGGCCAAGCGTGTCCGGGCTGGATGGCTCGGGACACAGCAGCAGCTCTCTGAGAGCAAGACTGGGCTTCCTACTTCCACCAGGGGCAGTGATGGGACAAAAAAACAAAAAACAAAAGAAAATAAAATGATTTTTAAAATAAATAAATAAATAAGTCTTGTCATGGAGTCAATGTGCAGTCACAGCAACCTTATGGGACAAGGTAGAACTGCCCCTGCGAGTTTCAGATACTGCACTTTATGCGAGTACAAAGTCTCATTCTTCTTCTGCACAGCGGCTGGTGCTTTCAAACTGCTGACCTCGTGGCGAGTAGTCAGAGACATAAGCATTATGCCACCAGGACTTCCCAATCCCTTATAGATAATAATTTTATATTGACTAATTATCAGCCAATTCCACATGGATTCCTGTGTTAATAAGTGTGTGCTAACGTCTGGCGTAATTTTCCTTAAGAAAATCTAAAATTGTAATGACCACATTGGTCAAAAAAAATTGATAGCTATTTTTAGATTTAAAAATCTCTTGATTTTTAGAGTAAGTGGAGCCCTGGTGGTGTAGTGGATCATGGATTGAGTTGCTAACCACAGGTCAGCCGTTCGAAACCACTAGCCCTGCCAAGGAAAAAACATAGGACTATCTCCTTCCCTAACACCTGACAGCCTTGGCAACTCACAGGGCAGTTCGACTCCGTCCACTAGGAGTAGTTGGAATTGACTCAGTAGCAGCAAGTTGAGGTTTTTTTGGTTTTAGAGCAAAAAGAACCAAAAGTTAAAAGCTGCTCAAGAGGGGATTGGCTTGCGTGTCTAAAAGTAATCACATTTTTTGGCATCACTGCCCTCTGGTGGTGGGAGTAGGAGGCCCAGCCTTTGCTCCTGTGGAGCCGCTGCTAGAATTGAACCTCCATCCCAGTGGGCCTCAGTCCCGCGCACAACCACTACGCCACCGGGGCTCAGCCAAAGTAATCACATTTTGGTTTGTTTGTTTTGCTAATTCCTCTCACTGCCTAGTCATTGGGTGCATCTTCACATCTGGAATATAGCCATCTCTCCATGTCCTGCTTCAATTTTTGAGTTGTTGGGACCAGAGCTGGACAGCGCCGAGTACAGACCTTCACAGAGACAACCTCGCAGGAGGGACGCAGTGACTAACTTGTCCTCAGAGCTGGTTGGTAGGGAAAAGAAGATGGAGAAAAATCTCTTGAGGAAAATTAACTCTGATTCCATTTCATTCTCCTGATTAATGAAAGAGGAGACAGGTCTCTAATTAACACAGTTCTCCTGATGGTGGTTACATCATCCTTTAATGACAGCTTCTTCCCCAGTCCAGGTCATAACACTGGAAACAAGCCCAAGTAGTTATTGTTCCTTCAAAGAACTCATCTTTTACCTGATGTCTGTGCCACTAGTAATAGCAGCCTTGCTGGCATAGTGGCGGTTATGCATTGGACTGCTACCTGCAAGGTAAACGGTTCAAAACCACCAGAGGAGAAAGACGAGACTTTCTACTCCCACAAAGAGCTCTAGTCTCAGACACCCACAGGGGCAATCCTGCCTGTCCTATAGGGTCAGTATGGTCAGAATTGACTCAAGGGCAGTGAGTTGATCTGGTTTGATACTATTAGTTGATTTCTCCATTAGGGTGTTGAGATCTGTTATGAATTTCTTCTTTGAGCTGGATGGCAATGATTATTGAATTTCAGATCAGTAAATATAGCTGCCTTTTTTTCCCCTTTCTGACTTGGAGCTTACTCACCCTAATAAATTTTACAGCACTTAGTATTATGATATCTATATTTTAAAACCAACTTGAGGCAGAGGAAAAGGAGACTTTCTGTAAGCATAAAGATTTATAGCCTCAGGAACCCCAAGGGACAATTCTACTCTGTCCTATGGGCTCACTACAAGTTAGCCTTGACTCTGTAGCAGGGAGCTTGGTATTTTGTAAAGCAAAAAGAACAAAATTTTAAAGCCTCTTATGAGGAGACTGGCTTGAGTGTCTAAAAGACAGTACTCATTTTTTTTCTTTTTAACTGTAGAGGACCATCCACTCTTGGTTTCCATACATCAAATGTGAAGAAACCCAGGTGTTCTGCAGTTATTTCTGACTACAAGGATCCTGTGTGTGAGAATAGAACTGTGCTCCATAAGGGATCTTAGAGGTGTTAAATTTTCTTGTTGGGTTGTTGCTTGGGCGAAAGTTTTCACTGGCTGATATTGGGGATTAGCTGGCCAGACCTTTGTTCTGAGGCATCAAAGTGGGTTTGATCCTGCAACCTTTCCCTGAGCAGCGGAAGCCTGCACCACCAGGTCCTCTTAAGTGCTGGGTTTGGTTTTGCTTTAGTGGTATGACTCGATAAAATGATAAAGAGTCCAAGTTATGATTTAAAATCCCTCTAATGAAAGAGACAGGTCTAATGAAAGGCACAGGTCTAATGAAAGGGATGGGCCCCTAATTAGCATAGTTCATCTCCAACCTCTAAGGAGTCGTGGTGGCGTAGTGGGTGAAGAGTCACAAAGGACTAAAAGAAAGAAAAAACAAAACAAAAAACAAAGACTGTGCCCACATGGAAGAAGCACACCAGCCTGTCCTGACAGGATCGCTGTAGACAAAGCGGGTGCATAAGCAAAAGTGGTGAAGAAAGCTCATGGTGTCTGGTTATCAAGGGATACAGAATCTGGGACCTTAAAGGCTTGAAGATAAACAAGAGGCCATCAAGCTGAGAAGCAACAAAGCCCACATGAAAGAAACACAGCAGCCTGGGTGATCACGAGGTGTTGAGGGGATTAGCTATCAGGCATCAAAGAACAAAAAATCATATCATTGTGAATGGGGGGGAGTGAAGAGTAAGGACCCAAAGCTCATCTGTAGGCAACTGGACAACTCTCACAGAAGGCTCTCGGAGAGGGGACTAGCCGGTCATAGTGTAGCAACAATGAAACATACAAAGGTTCCTCTAGTTCCTAAATGCTTCCCCACCACCACCACTATCATGATCCCACTTCTACCTTACAAAGCAGGCTGGACTGGAGGATGTACACTGGTACAGATAGGAGCTGGAAACACAGGGATTCCAGGCCAGAAGAACCCCTCAGGACCAGTGGTGAGAGGGGCGATACTAGGAAAGTGGGGTAGAAAAGGAGAACAGATTGCAAGGATTCACATATAACCTCCACCCTGAGGGATGGACAGCAGAGAAGAGGGTGAAGGGAGACATCAGATGATGTAAGATATGATAAAATGATAATAATTTTTAAATTATTAAGGGCTCATGGGAGAAGAGGGAGCAGGGAGGGAGGATGAAATGAGGAGCAGATACCAAGGGCTCAAGTAGAAAGCAAGTGTTTTGAGAACGATGAAGGAAACAAATGTACAAAAGTGCTTGACCTGATGAATGTGTGGATTGTAATAAGAGTTATATGAGCCCCCAATAAAATCATTTAATTATTTATTAATAATTAATAAATTTTAAATAATTTTATTAAAAAAAACTAGGACTGCATTGTTTTCACTTTTAAAAATATGAACAAATAAGTTTAATAACCTTTGTTACTGTAGTTACAGGAAGAAAAGAATGTAGTCTATACAATTTGGGGCAAGTTGCAAGCACTTGTTCCGGTTTAAGAAACACTCAGGTCACACTTCTCATGGTTTTAACTTCCTCAATTTTCTCTGTTAGTCTTGTGGGTAAAGGCAGTTTTCATTGTGGGGACAAAATATTGAAGATTTCGAAATAGAAAATGGGGTTTCACGAAGTGATGTCTTTTCAGAGGGTGTCATCTTCAACATTTCTTGAGACTGTAACTCTTTTTTTGTGTGTGTGGGCATCATTGCCCCTGGTGGGAGCAGGAGGCCCAGCCTTGCTCCTGGAGAGCTGGTGCTGGATTTGAACCGTCAACCCTGTGGGCCACAGTCCCGCACACAACCACCAGGCCACCAGGGCTCAGCCATCCTCAACATTTCTTATAATTCTAGAGATGGCAAGGGTTTAATGTGTTAACTACAATTGTAATTTCTGTATTTTTCATGAGCATTAAGGAGTCCTGATGGCAAAACATGCTGGACTGTGAATTTCAAGGTCCACAGTTCGAAAGCACCAGCCGCTCCATGGGGAAAAGACGGGGCTTTTTCTCTCCCCAAAAAGAGTTACATCCTGGGAAATTCACATCGCACATTTCACCCACTTGTATAGGGGCGCTATGAGTCTCGATTGACTCCATGCAGTGTATTTGGTTTACATAACATTTGGTAAGGTCCTAGTAACCTGGGTTAAGTTAATTGATAGATAATCTTTGGATTCTTGGACAGTTCTAAGTGAAAAAATAAAATAAAACTGTAGTTAAAAAAAAAAACACCTCGGGCTGAGCCCCGGCCGCTAAGCGGTTGAATGCGGGACTGCGGCCCGCGGGCTTGGCGGTTCAAATCCAGTGGCGGCTCTCAGGAGCAGCACTGGCTAGCGCCCACGACCACCAGAGGGCAGTGATGCAAAAAAAAAAAAAAACCCTCAGAACTGTGATCATGCACAGTTTCAATTTGCCTTTACTTGCACACATTGTAAAGTAGTTGTAAATGAACAGAATGTGTCAGCATTCTAGATAATGTTATTGTGTTTATTGTGCCACCTTAACATTTATAAAGGTGTGAGGAAAATTCTGATCAAAAAGGGGGAAATGGATACCAGAATCTTACATTCTTAGAGATTCCAAACTTTGTTGGCACTACAGTCCTGAGGTAATCTTTAAATTTTAAACCAAAAGTACCCCCCTGAGTCTTCTTCCAACCAATCTTGTTGCTAGGTACTGTGAAGTTGGCTGTCGCTCACAGTAAGCCCATGTGTAATAAAAAGAAATACTTCATGGTCCTGATACTAGTTTAACTTAGCTACCCAAAAAGGTCTGCCTTGAACATTATGCTCTTTTAAGAATTACCTATCACATTGGGATCGAATTGACAGGAACCCAGGGGACAGGAAGTTTATGTTAATGTTGGAGAAGCAACTCAGAAAAGGAGGGTGAGGTTGCATAACTGGAGAAGGTAGTTGGTATCACTGAATTGTATGTACATGGAGAAATGAATTGGATGCATTAAAAAAATCACTCTGTTTTAGATAAAAGTTTACACCGAAAATCAAGTTTCCCTTTGTGCTAGTCCGGGTAGACTAGAGAAACAAATTCATAGACATGCATATGGATATAAGGGTAAGGTTTATATACAAGAGGAATGGAACATTGAGAAAGCATCCCAACCCAGTCCAGTTCAAAGTCATAAGTCCAATATAGCCCATATGCCTGATACCAGTCTCCTTCTGACTCACAAAGTCACAGGGTGCAGAGTCTCGGCACTGGCAGGGGCCTCCCCATGGTTCCTCGCTCCAAGGGCTCAGGGTCCATCAACAGCATCCAGTGGTGGTAGAAGCAACACGGGGCTGGTATGGCTCTCCATGTGGCTTTGCCAGCTTCAGAGGTCTGGTTCCATCAGGGTAAGGCCATGTGGCTTCTCCTCCTGCTCTTCCAGCTCATCAGATGCTGCCATCTTGTCGTGTCCACAATTCATTGTCTCTGAGACTAACTCCCAACAACTGGGGAGATGACTTCTCATCTCCATGAGGGAAATATCTTGAGATTTCCCAGAAGTCTCAGGAGAAAGCCATGCCCACACGGAGGCCTCATTGCCTACTCAATGGCTATCTCCAGATTAACAGGCTAGACTCCACCCCTACATCCCAATCATGAAATTGGCATAACGAATACATGACCACAACGCCCTTCAATAGTTTTTATACAAATAGTTCTATTACAGTAGTTACGTTCCCACATGCTCACCCTCATTTTATTGAGAGCTCCACAGCTCTTCTAACAATCCATAGGTCAATTAGATCTAGCATGATTGTACAATCGTTGCCACCATCATTTTCAAAATATTTTCTTTCTTCTTGCATTCTTTGGGATCAGTTCCCCTCTATCCCCACCCTGCCGCCCCAACCTTGTTGTTCCTCTTTTTTTTCTTCCATATCTTATACTGGCTACCACTACTGACTATTCTTACCAAGGATACAGCAGAAGAGCCTGGGTAGAATGGTAGAAACTATAAAACAAAACTCAAATTTCTGGAAAAGGAATTTGTTCTTTCACTTGCCATTCTGTTATTCCTCCCCCTCTAGTGGGTTTATATAGTCATCATTGCCGTCAGTTCCCCCTTCTCTTCTGCCCTACCCCTCTTCTGGTTTTCATTGCTAGACTACCCTTTCCTCTCCTTGCTTTTTTCTCAGCTGTGCTTTTGAGTAAATGCTGACTGGTTGGTTTTATATAGTTGATAGCTTAAGGGAGCACCTTATTCACAGGTATTTAAGCCAATCTACTATTTGGATGTCAGGTGACTTCCAGATGCAACTTCAGCTTCAAGTCCAAAGGATATTTTTGAATGATACTCTTAAGGGTTCCTCGAGTTTCTATCAGTCCAGTAGGTCTGGTCTTTTCCAGGGATTTGAGTTTTGTTTTATAGTTTCTCCCATTCTACCCAGGATCTTCTGCTGTATCCCTGGTGAGAAGAGTCAGTAGTGGTAGCCAGGCACCATCCAGTTCTCCTAGTCTCAGGTTAGAAGAGGTGGCTATTAATCCTGTGGACTTGTTTCTCCTTTGAATATTTAGTTTTCTTCATTTTCTTTTGCTCCAGATGAGTACAGACCTAGAGTTGTATCTAAAACAAACATTTTTTATGGGCATATAATTCACAAATCATACAAATCAATAGTGTAATCATATTAGGAAGAGCTATACAATCTTCACAAAAATCAATCTTACAACATTTTCTTCTTTCTTTTTTTAAAAAAATCACTTTATTGAGGATCATACAACTCTTATCACAGTCAATACATACATCAATTATATGCAGACCACATCTGTACATATGTTGCTATCATCATTCTCAAAACAGTTTTCTTCTACTTAAGCCCTTAGTATCAGCTCCCCATACTTCTCCTCACCTCCCACCCCCCCTCCCTCACGAACCCTTAATAATTTATAAATTATCATTATTTTGTCATATCATACACTGTCCGATGTGTCCCTTCACCCATTTCCTTGATGTCCATACCCCAGGGAGGAGGTTATATGTAGATCCCTGCAGTTAGTTCCCCCTTTCTACTCCACCTTCCCTCCACACTCCCAGTATCACCACTCTCACCACTGGTCCTGAAGGGATCATCTGTCCTGAATCCCCCATGTTTCCAGCTACAGTGTACATCCCCTGGTCTAGGTGTAGAATTGGAATCATGATAGTGGGTGGGAGGAAGCATTTAAGAATTAGAGGAGGCTAAGCCCCGGTGGCGTAGTGGTTGTGCGTGGGACTGCGGCCCACTGGGGTGGAGGTTCGATTCCAGCTCCATGGAGCAAAGGCCGGGCCTCCTACTCCCACCACCTGAGGGCAGTGATGCCAAAAAAAAAAAAAAAAAGGACTAGAGGAAAGTTGCATATTTCATCATTACTACACTGTCTTGACTGACTCATCTCCTCCCTGCGACCTCTCTGTAAGGGGATGCCGTTTCACCTTTTGATGGGCTTTGGCTCCCCACTATGTACTCCTCCTCATTTATAATGATGTAATTTTTAGTTTTTTGATGCCTGATACCTGATCCCTTTGACCACCTCATGGTCACACAGGCTGGTGTGCTTCTTCTATGTGGATTTTTTTGCTTCTGAGTTAGATGGCCGCTTGCTTACTTTCAAGTCTTTAAAACCCCAGATGCTATATCTTTTCATAGCCAGGCACCGTCAGGTTACATCTCTACATCTGCTTATACACACATATTTTCTTCTTTCTCGTACTCATTGTCATTTTCTCCCAACCTCCCCTGCCATATCCCCAAGAAACCATTTATCCAGTTACTGCCTCTATAGATTTACCTATCCTGGTTTTCATATACAGAAAAAAAAACATTTTTTCAAACACAAAAAAACTAACAATAACAAAGTAAGGAAAAGCCTCAATTGAAAAGAAAGCAAGAAAAATTATTCATTAAAAAATTTAAAAAAATAAAAGAAAGCAAGAAGTCTTACAAATGGAAACAAATTGAAAATGGGTCAAAAGGGAGATATAAGAGTTACATTTAAGATGACTGTTTGCAAACCTTTAAGCCCCCAGATAGTACTCATCAAAGTCAGATATAAAACATTATGAACTGTTACATCAAAGACTACACTTGTGAGAATGAATTGTCTCAGAAGACTATGATTCTAGCATTTTAACCCAATAAACCAATCTCATAAGCTGTTTGGATATGTCTAAGATGTCAGTAGCTGTGCCCCTGTGTGCTCTGTTTGATTCATGGATATATATGCTGCTCTTGCAAATGTGTATGTACATATACCGACATTTATATGCAACTTCCATATATGCCTTCCTATACACATACATGTGTGCATATCTATTACCTATGTAACCATATACACATTTTGAGTTGTTACTATAGTTGTTGCAAAACTGTGTATTTATGGAATTGACCCAGAATAGATTTACCCTTTTATAGAAAATATCTTGAACTGTGGAATAATATGTTATCTGTATTAGCTCCCAATAAAATCATTTTGGGGGGGAAAAAAGGAACTGTACACTGACCCTTGAACAGCATGGATTTGAACTGTACATGTCCACTTATAGAGATACGTATATGTTCACTTCCTCCTTTGTTTCTTTTTTTTCTCCAATAAATATATTGGAAAATTTGGGGGATATTTATGATACTTTGCACAAGAGCTTACTGAGAAACCACATAGTCTAGAATAATATAATGGTTCTCAACCTTCCTAGTGCCCTGACCCTTTCATACAGTTCCTCCTGTTGTGGTGACCCCCCACAACCATAAAATTATTTTCTTTGCTACTTTATAGCTGTCAGTTTACTACTGTTATGAATCATGTGACATCTATGAAAGGGTCATTTGACCCCGAAAGCGGTCACCACCCACAAGTTGAGAACCGCATTAAAAGGAAAAGTTAGGTATGTCACGAATGGATAAAACAGGTACTAGTCTATTTTATCATTTACTACCCTAAGCACAAATCTGCTACTAAAAATGTATCCAATTTTAAATAGTGCTCTAAGTGCTGCTCCTCAAAGTGTGAACAAGTGTAAAGCTGCAGGCCTCAGATGCATGAAATGAGCTGGAAAGCACTGTCAATTCCAATCTGATCGCCATCAAGTCAGTCCTGACTCACAGCTAGCCTAGGGGACTGCTCTTTGGTATTTACAAGGTTGTAGCTTTTTATGGGAGCACAAAGCCTCAACCTTCTCTCACAAGCAGCTGGTGGTTTCGAACTGCATACCTTGTGATTAGCAGCCCTTCACGTAATCCAGGATGCCACTAATTTCCTTGTCACTTCTGTTGCTATTATAGTAAACTCGGGTATTCTGAGTATTGAATATGCACTTAAAACCCTGCATGGGGCTCATCAACTCCATGTGAGCAATTCTCTCTGGTAAATTGTGTTCTTACAGTAAAACGTGGTCTCTTGTCATTCTCATGTTATTTTTCATCTTGCTTACTGCAGTCCCACAAACCTTAAATAGTACCAGGACACATACAAAATGCCACTTGTAATATTGGTAATGTTCCCAAGAAGCCATCATTTCAAGAGACCCAAAGGTCCTTTCCTTGATTTCCCAGCGACCCTTTCTTTGGAGTCAGTTCTCTTGAAATGGTGACCAAACACAACAGCCTCAAAAACCTTCCACTTTGGGCTAACTCCTTTTTTATCTTGTATTGAAATGCAGTTTTTATTTGAGCACAGTATAATACACATATCATACAAAATATGTGTTGTTCACGTATTTATGTTATTGGGAAGGCTTCCAGTCAACAGTAGGTTATTTACATTTGGGAGGGAGTTAAAGGTTATACATGGATTTTCAACTCTGCAAGAGGTGGCACCCCCAGACCCTGCACTGTTCAAGGGTCAAGTGTACTTCTTAGTATCTTCATTTACCGTGGTCAAGTGATGCAGACTTCACTGTCTTTGAAATTGCCTGTCCCATCACCAAATAATTCTCCTCGCCTCCTCCAACCCTCCATGATAACCATCAAAGAATGGGTTTTTTTGGGGGAGGGGCATCACTGGCACTGGTGGTTGTGGGTGTTACCCAGTGCTGCTCCTGAAAGTTGCCGCTGGATTTGAACCGCCAAGCCCACGGGCCACAGTCCTGCACTCAACCACTTATGCCACTGGGGCTCAGCAAAGAATGTTACTAATTGTGTAAAAATCTTTTCCTGACTTTTTATAATAGTGGTTTAATATAATATCTGTCCTTTAGCATTTGCCTTATTTCACTCAGCATAATGTCCTCCAGATTTGCCTGTGTGATGGTCCTCATTGTTTTTGTTTTTTTTTTTTGGGGGGTGGGCATCACTGCTCTCCGGTGGTGGGAGTAGGAAGCCCAACTCCACTGCTGGAATTGAACCTCTGTCCCAGTGGGCCGCAGTCCCGTGCACAACCACTACGCCACCGGGGCTCAACCCCTCATTGTTTATTATAAACAAAAACCAAAAAACTCACCGCCTCAAGTGAATTCTGACTTATTATTTTTTTCACTAAGTTGTATCGTATTCCACTGTATGTGTGTTTCACAACTGTTCATTCCTCCATTGATGAACAATCTAGCTGCTCATCAATGGATAAATAAACCATTTTATCGGGGGCTTTTACAGCTCTTATAACAATCCATATGACAATTGTATCAAACACATTTATGCATATGTGGCCATCATCATTTTCAAAAAAATTTCTTTCTATTTGAGCCCTTGGTATCAGGTTCTCTTTTTTCCCTCCCCCACTCACCCTTGTGAATCCTTGATAAATTATAAATTATTGTTTTCGTATCTTACACCATCCACTGCCTCCCTTTACCCTCATACCCCTTGGGGTGGGCAGGGCGGGTGTATCCATCTTTTTGCTCTTACAGGTCCCGTAGTGTCACTATGAGTCAGAATTAACTCAATGATAGTGAGTTTGGTTTGAGTTTTTTGGAATGGCTAATAATCAGGAGCATCTTTTGATATATTTTGTTGACTGCCTGAATGCCCTCTTTGTTGAAGTAACTGTTCGTGTCCTTTGCCCATTTTTTTAATTTTAATTTTTTTTCCTCCTTTACACATTTTCTAATGGAATTGTTTATCTTTTTATTGTTGAGTTTGGGGACTTTGTCAGATAAGCCACAGCCCAGTTTGTTTGTCTCTCTCCACCAAAGCTCAAAGTTCACTCTCTTTTTAAAATATGTCGGGTAAAGTCTTTTAATTTTTTCTCAGTTCTATTGGTCTTTTATTTTTTAGGAGGTGTGACAGATACCATGCCACTTCTGTCCAGAGGCAGAGTCCAATATTAATGAGACCTCCTTGGGGGTGTGGTCTTTTGTCCAAGAGCAAGATGAAACAGAGATGATTCCTCTCTCCCATTTCGCCTTCTTGATGTAACGTGGGTCCTCGAGCTAAAGTTCTTTCTGGTATATAGATGAGTGTCACCGGTTTGTTTCTCTAGACAAGCCAGACTAGCACAGGAGGTCTCTGTGATTTTGTTGATCATGCATATTAGGTTGTGTGTAAAAGGCTATTCACAGCAAAAATTAGGTCCTCTATTTTTGTTCCCCTGCTACCTTCTAGGAACCTTATTTTTTTAATTTTAACATTTAGATCTTTGATATATATGTATATTTATATATTTTAGTTTTGTGTATGATGTATGACAAAGATTCTGTTTTATTGGTCTACAAATAGATAGGCAGTTTGGGCAGCCCCATTTGTTAAAGAGGCTGTTTCTTCCCCTTTAAATGGACTTTGACCTGCACATGAGGTGTTTTTTCCATTTCGGCAGTTTATGTTGATTGTGTCATCTCTAGGATCCCTATCTTTAGGCGTACCCCACAGATAGTCCAGGTTTGACTCCTGATCACTGCAATGGAGAAAATAAAGGAGTAAAGCAAGTCACATGAACTGGTTTTTGTTTCCTCAACATCTATAAAAGTTGTATTATTTATTAAGTTTGAAATGTTGTGAGAATTACCAAATTATGGCACAGAAACTTTAGCAAGTTGGGCACATGCTGTTGGGAAAATGTGGCTAACAGACTTGGTTGATTCAGGGCTGCTACAAACTTTTCATTTGCAAGCAAACAAACAAATACATTATTTGCAAAATACAATAAAGTGAAGCAAAATAGAACAAATGTTTGTATAAGATCCCCTTTCTTCTTAAAAATCATTTTATTGGGGGCTCATGCAACTATTATCACAATCCACCATCCATCTATTGTGTTCAGCATATTGTACCTTTGTTGCCATCATCATCCTCAAAACAGTTTCTTTCTACTTGAGCCCTTAGTGTCAGCTCCTCACTTTTCCCCCTCCATCCCTTAATAATTTATAAATTATTATTATTTTTTCATGTCTTACACTGTTCCATGTCACTCTTCACCTACTTTTCTGTTGTCCATCCCCCACTGTGGAAGATAGAAAGATTTCTCCCAAGTCGTCTCCCCCAAATATATATATCAGACCTAGCTGGCTTGCTACACATGGCAAATGAAGGTCAATAAAAGTAGGTCAGAGGTTACTTCTGAAAGGTTATCAGTCATCTAGAACAATCACTGTATAATGTCCCACCCTAAGTAGGGTCCACTTCTATCAGGGGGTGATCAGTCCTCTGATATACTCACAGTAAGGGTTCAACCGGCAGTTGTGTAGCAATAATTATTATTTATTATAACACCGTTATAGAGGTCACGAGAGAGAGAAAATAGCATTAGGAGTTATATCTATATCTATATATCCATATATATCTTTTCATGGTACATGCTCACCTCCGCCCCGCTAGATGGTCAATGTGGAGAGGGAGACACGAGAGCGGCAGCCTGAATAGAGGCAGGCTGGTACGAAGCAGGCTTGAGCGAGGCAGGCTTTGTGTGAGGCAGACTTGTGTCCTATCCTATATCCCATCACTATATATCCTCTGGAGCCAAGCCAGGCCCCTAATTACAGGCAAGGACATAAATCACAGGACAGCGCTGTCTTAAGGGATATATGGTGATAAGGGGAGTGGTCTTAGGGATGTCTACGTGACTATGTGACGAGGCCAGACCTTAACCTGTGGAGGTAGATAAACATTTCTATCAGGCTAGGGGCTATTGGTAATGGCTCTTGAATCCCGCCCACAGGCTTCGAGGGAAGTGAGCCATCATCCAACATCATCATCCAACATCCATCATCCAACAACAGAGGAGTTAGCTCAAAGTTAGACAACAGAAAGGCCTTAAGTAACTGGGACTTCCATAACAAATGCTGGTAAATAGTCTGATTAATCTTTGGAGCATAATAATTGTGGAGAAGTTCTGTCTTCACCCCACACACTCCCTTCATATAAAGTTAGCAAATTGTTTCCCTGAAGGAGACCCCAGGGAAGTCAAACCCACTCAAGGGTGACCAAGGTTAGGCTGCCATATTGTGTCTAGGGTCTGCCCATCTTGCCACATATATACCTCTAGTACATTCCCTTTCTATTACATGTAGACCCCTAGCTCATCCCCTTCCCGTCACACATATGTCTATTGTACAGCCCCCTTCCTGTGTGTGGTTACCTATAAGCACGTCCCCTAAGGATAGATGGACCTTGGTCAAAAATAAAGAGAGACTCTCCTGTCCTCTCAGTCCTCGCTGTACATGGACCTGGCTGGTGAGATCATGGGTGTTCAGGAGGTGAGCATGTTACCATGAAATGTGTCTGACTCCTCCATTTTACTGTCTCGTGTTTCTCCTATAATCTATGACTTTACTATAACTATATATATACACATATATACTGTATAATTCTGCTTCTTGGACCCATGAAATAGTTGTGAGGGGCTGACTTCCCCCACACCCCAGGGAGGGGGTTATATGTAGATCATTGTGTTCTGTTTCCCCTTTCTACTCCACCTTCCCCTGACACTTCTGGTATGACTACTTGTTGGGAGCTGCCTTGAAACCAAAGGGTTAATACGGTGTGGAGCTGTTCTGAAAGCAGAAATTGCCTTTTGCTACATAACTCTAGGGCATGATGACCTTAGTTCCCAGCATATTTTGCTTTTCACATAATTGTGCAGGAGTTTTACTGTAATGATTGTTTAGGTATATGTAGCTTCGTTTATGTTAGTAGATAGAAATTACCAAGGTCGGATCAGGAAGCAGCTTGGCCGTGTTTCAAGAGATGGCTGATGAGAATGAGAATGTGGTGAACTTCACATAAGATATTGATGTTCCTTAGTCATGGGAAAGAGTGTAAGAACAAGTATGTTATGTAATGCCTTGGTCTTATAAAAGAACTGTCTTTATTAAACTTGGGACAGCTGTCTTCAGACTCCGTCCTCCTGTTCCCAGCTTTTGTATATAGTCTTTTCTTACCCTCTTTATTCACGGGTTCAAGAAGCCGGCTGGCACCGGCCAAGAAGCTGGCAGGCACCGGCAACTACTCTCATTATTAGTCCTGAGGAGGTTACCTGTCCTGGATTTCCTGTGTTTCCAGCTCTTATCTATCTGCACCAGTGCACATCCTCTGGTACAGCCGGATTTGTAAGGTAGAATTGGGATCATGATAGTGGGGGGGGGGGGGGGAGGAAACATGAAATAACTAGAAAGTTGAATGTTTCATTTGTGCTATACTGCACTCTGGCGGGTTCACCTCCTCTCCGAGACCCTTCTGGAAGGGCATGTCCAATTGCCTACAGAGGGGTTTGGGTCTCCACTGTGTACTCCACTTCATTCAAAATGACATGATTTTTTTTTTGTTCTTAGATGCCTGATACCTGGTCCTATTGACACATAATCACACAGACTGGTATGCTGCTTCCATGTGGGCTTTGTTGCTTCTCATCCAGATGGTTGCTTGCTTATCCTCAAGCCTTTAAGACCCCGGACCCTATATCTTTTGACTGCGGGGCACCATCAGCTCTCTTCACATTTGTTTACGCACCTGCTTTGTCTTCAGCACGGATCCCCATATCACTTTCTACAGTCTGATGACTCACTGGTATTGTTAGGTAGAATAGTATAGGGCATCCATTGCGCATGCTCGGAGGTTCGAGTAAGCGGCCAGGAAAGGGTGGTACACTGCACATGCTCAGAGGTCCAGGCTTCCAGTTAGTAGGGCTGCACCTGGATTGACCCACCTAGACCAGGTGAATTCAATTCAGCCATTGGGGTTGTACAAGGTAGCACAGTCCATACAATGTAGCACAGCCCATACAATGTAACACAGCCCATACAATGTAACACAGCCCATACAAGGTAGCACAGCCTGTACAAGGTAACACAGCCCATACAATGTAACATAGCTCTTACAAGGTAGCACAGCCCATACAAGCAGACTGCGGGTCCGGGCAGGTTGTGATACAATGTAGCACAGACGGGCTGCGGTCCTGGAGCAGATCAGTGCGTGACTTTCCAAGCAGCTTCCTGGCAGGCAAGCAGAGGTGAGGGACCCTGTGGGTGCCTGTGTAAACCTGAAACGTCTTCTAATTTTCATAAAACTCACTTGGATCACAAACCAGCCTTCGGCAATTCTGTCTCAAGTGGAGCCAAGGACCAAGGTATACATCTCTCCTGGAGAAACCTAACAGGGTAAGTCCAACACTGAATATAACTTGCGTGTGGTTTGGCTAAAACATATTTTTAAACCAATTGTTGGTTTTGTTCTGACTCATCATGACCCTATAGGACATGGTAGAACTGCCCATGTGAATTTCCAAGACTGTCACACTACAGGAGTTGAACACCTCATTTCCCCCCTGAGGTGGTTTCGAACTGCTGACCTTCTGGTTAGCAGTCCAACTCAGAGCCCACTATGCCACCAGTGCCACTATGAGTTGGAATTCATTCAATGGTACTGAGTATTTTTTTCCCCTGAGAGTTGATTTTACACTAATTTTCTATGCAACTTCCTTTGGTACAGATTCCTTGAGACAAACCAGTTGGTTTACTAGGTGATTGAACTCACCACTAAATGTCTTTATAGGTCCCAACAGCAAAAACAATTTAATTAGCTAATTTAGCTGGTACTTACCACTCACCCCCATCTGTTTCTTTGGATTACTTAGATTGGGGATGAGATCTGTTGTCTCTGTTTGAGACAAAGTAAGTAATAAAGTCTGAAAATAAAACTCCACTTGGTGTCTGTCTGTGTTACTGTGTTCAAAAGTGGTTCTCTTAAATGCTACGACCCACAACACATTCCTTGTCCTGTAACTTGATCCAGCAGTTCATTTTACAATAGAAAAAAATGTAAATGACAGACTTTAGTCTGATTGTCTAAATAGCCTTCTAGTAACTGGAACTCAGATAGTGGTGCAGATCTGGATTTCCTAAAATAATGTCCAGAGGGCTGAATCTCATTAGCTTTTGGTCAAAACTAAAGGAAGCCCTGGGGGTGTCCGGAATACTGCAAGTTCAGCAAAATGAAGTTGCCAGCCGCTCTGAGGGAGAAAGACTGGCCTTTCTACTCCCCTGAACAGTTAGTCTCGGCAACTGACAGGGGCAGTTCTTCCCTGCTCTACCAGGGCACTATGAGTGCATATTAACTTAATGGCAGTGAGTGAGTTGATCCAAAGAGGGAACAGAGAAAGTGAGAGTGACAAAGTAAAAATCTGCCCAGCCATTATCACACTGGAAAAAATATACAGGTAAAGCGAGCGAGAGGCACAGTTATCAGGCAATAGTATTTCGCCCAAGGACAAGCTTCAGCCTAAAATGTCATGAAAACCACTTCCTTTGAGCGACTTCTGCTTCCTTACCCATTACGGAAATTTGTTCTGTGAAAACGTAGACTCTCAGAAACATTGCTGTTTGAAAGTGTATCTTTTTCTTAAAAGTTATTTTTATTTATTTATTTTTTTGGTGGCATCATTGCCCTGGTGAGAGTAGGAAGCCCAGCCTTATTTGCAGAGAGCTGCTGCTGGATTCAAACCGCCAACCCTGTGGGCGGCAGTCCCACACACAACCACTAGGCCACCAGGGCTCATCCGAAAGTGTATCTTTTTTTTTTTTTTGGGAGGGGGCATCACTACTCTCGGTGGGAGTAGGAGGCCCAGCCCCACTGCTGGAATTGAACCTCCGTCCCAGTGGGCCGCAGTCCCGCGCACAATCGCTACGCCACCGGGGCTCAGCCCGAAAGTGTATCTTAAAGACTAAAACAACCCACTCTTGCTTAGAGGGACTCAGTCACACCGACACAGAGAACATTTACAATTTCTCTTCTAGGTGCAGAGCCTGGCCTCAGATGGGAATGAGAGGTACAACA
The DNA here is from genome assembly GCA_004026705.1 of Nesogale talazaci. Taxonomy (NCBI): domain Eukaryota; kingdom Metazoa; phylum Chordata; class Mammalia; order Afrosoricida; family Tenrecidae; genus Nesogale; species Nesogale talazaci. Next base: position 5,403 of record PVJH01007339.1, on the reverse strand, counting down.
TTTCACTTCTGTTTTGAGATTTTATTTTATTGCTGTCAAGAAAAATATACACAGAGCAAAAACAAGGAGCTGATACCGATAGGTAGCTAGTGTGGGGAAATGGAGGTCCTTTGTGTCTTGTTTAAAATGAAGCTATCGCTCAGCAAAGAAATGGCACACTGTGCATGCTCAAAGATCCAGGTTTCCAGCCAGCAATGCTACAGCTGGATTGGCTCCTCTACGCCAGGTAAATTAAATTCAACCAAGGGAATCAACCAGAATCCTAAACCACACCTCCCCACTGAAGAAATGCCAAGTTTGTGGCTTAGGCAATCTCTTCCCGAGCGGCTGCCCTACCATGCAGGACGTCAGGCTGCAGCCCGAACCGATCGTATCTCTCTCTCGAGCAGTTTCTGGGCGTGCAGACGGGGGTGAGGGATCTCCTGGGTGCCCGTGTGAACCTGAAACTTCAAACCTTCATAAAACTTGTTTGGATCACAAACCAGGTTTCGGCTTAAATTCTTTTTTGCGCGGAACCAAGGACCAAGGTATATTTCTTTTCCCGAGATATCTTACAATACCAAGAACTCACTAGAAAGTAAATGTTTAGAAAAGAATGATGGGCTGAGCCCCGGTGGCGTAGTGGTTGTGCGCGGGACTGCGGCCCACTGGGACAGAGGTTCAATTCCAGCAGTGGGGCTGGGCCTCCTACTCCCACCACCGGAGAGCAGTGATGCCCCCCAAAAAACAAGAAAACAAACCAAAAAAAAGAGTTGTAAAAACCCCCCAATAAGATGATCTCCCCCAATAAAATTATTAAACCCCCAATAAAATTATTTTAAAAAAATTGAAAGGTCCAAATGAGGAGCTGATACCAAGGGCTCAAGTAGAAAGAAAATGGTTTGAGAATGATGAGGGCAACAAATGTACAAATGTGCTTGACACAACGGATGTTTGTATGGATTGTGATAAGAGCTGTACGAGCCCCCAATAAAATGATTTTTAAAAAAAAGATGATCTCTTTTTAAAAATTTTAGATATATATATTAAATCATTTTATGGGGGGCTCGTACAACTCTAATCACGATCAATACATACATCAATTGTATGCAGACCACATTTGTGCATTTGTTGCCATCATCATTCTTGAAACATCCTGCTTCTACTTAGAAAATGATCTTTTAATAATAAAAAAGAATATACAGTGCAGAACACACACCAGTTACGTGGTTTCAATTTGTGCAATTTCTTTGATGTACCATTACTTAGCCTACCTTTTCCCAGTGCTTCCCATTTCCATTCCTCTGTTTTTTGTAACCCTCTGTCCATGGGTAAATCGTGCCTGCAGGGGCAGTGAATAAGGTGACTCTGCTAGCCAAAGTCTCTAACTTCCACCAACGGCTTTTTCCTGCAGGAGTCTGGTAAGAAGGTTGGGGGAGATACTGATAACAGATGCTATGAATAGGATTCCCTGGAATGTTGTCTTGCTGCATATAAAATAAGCCCTCTTGGAAACAGAAGGAGGGGATCTCATTACCATCAAGAACCAGGAGTGGAGCATGCATGTCCTCTGGATCTGAGATCCTGAGCAGTGAATCTTGTGGATCCAGACAACAGCTAGAACATGAGAGAAGAAGCAGCAGATCCAAGAGCCAGACCATGGGACAGAGTGCTGGCCCAAACCCGCTGAGCAAAGAAAACACACTACTTTGTGGTCAGGCCTTGGACTTGAAGAGAAGGGTGCCTTGGGGCACTCAGTTGAGGAAGTTGGCTTTGCTGACCCACTGAGGTGGAACTGAGTGCCTTCAACTGAGGCTGACTGGAGTAGGGTGCCTGGGGCCCTTGATTCCGGAAGTTGGACTGGCTGATCCGGGAACTTGAGCTGAATGTCTTCAGATAGGTTCAGGCTGACCATGGAGTGCCAGGCCCCTTTGGGCATTTCTTAGTGGACCTGAAAGAACTTTGTAACAAGTCCTGATAACCCAATCCTGAGTGTTTCTCACTGGCATTACAACATGTTAACTCCCTTAATAAATTCTTTCGGGCTGAGCCCTGGTGGCGTAGTGGTTGTGTGCGGGACTGCGGCCCACAGGGTTGATGGTTCAAATCCAGCAGCAGCTCTCCAGGAGCAAGGCTGGGCTCTCTACTCCCACCAGGGAAGTGATGCCACAAGAAAGCAAAAGACAAAAAAAAAAAAAATAAATTCTTTCATCGTGAATTTTGACTGTAAGTTCTATGTGGTCATTGCAATGGCTATTGCAACCTAGACACAGAAAATATTAATTAAAACACACTGCCTTTTTGACCAAAAGTGGTCAATTATTCTAACACAGGGAACACAGGGTGAGTTTGACACAGACCTGAGAGTGACAGGGGTGGGTGGGGTGGGGGGGGGTCTCACCTGTCTCTTGCTGATCATAAGCCCGGTCTCTTTTATGGTTTTGTGCTCTGTTCCACATTTTCCTCCCATTCTATCCAGGACCTTCTCATATAAACCTTTTCAGAGCAGTTGGAAAGTACTAATGACAGGTAGGTAGATGAGGGATAAAGGGGGCTGTGTCCCCCAAATGCCTGCAGTAGGGGAAGTCTGCTGACAGGGCCACCAGAAAGGGGTTGCAGGAAAGGGAGGCACCCATCAGACATCTCAGGCAAAACACCTGGGGACCAGCGTGGTGGCATCACACGGGTGCACTTGAACTCAGTCAATAAGGTCAGCCAGTACCCTCAACAACGATCCCTCCGGGAAGGCTGAAGGACAAAAGGCAGGGCCCAGGGCTTTCTGGCTTCTGGGTCCTCGCTCCTATTCTGGTATTCCTTTCATGTGGTTTTTCTGAATTTCCCTTACGCGGTTATGTGGCCTTGCATGCTTTTCAGATACAGTGTGTATTCTTGAGACTGTAATTCCTGAAACTTCTCTTTTCCACATAAAAGTTACTTGGATTGCAGTGATGCCAAAAAAAAAAGTTACTTGGATTTACAAAACTACTTCTGCCACATGAATTCTTTCAGTGTTGAAATGCAAGAACCCTGAGGTAAACCACCCCAGAAACCTAACAGTAATTGGTCACCATCTAGTTCTTCTGGTCTCAGGGTGCTAGAGACAGATGTTTGCTTGGTACATGAGTCCATTGGACTCGTTGTCTCCATGTGTCTTTTGATTTTCATCATCATTCTTTCCTCCAGACCAGGAGAGGCCAATGGCAGTACCTTAGATGGCTGCTCTGGGTGAAGTAAAATTGCTCAATATGGTTCTTCTATCTATAGTTTTTATAACTGCCACCCAGGGAATGTCAGTAAGTTGTAGAAGGAGGATTCTGGAACATTCTCTCTCTGCCTTCACCTTCCTGCTATATAGAATCATTCAGAGAGCTTTGAGAGACACCGCCATTGAACCCACACATTCTGCCTGCATTCTGCATCTTCGCATATGGCTGCGTGAGTCTGAAGAGGGATTTATGGACTAGTATCAGACTTGTGGACTAATATCAGACTTGTGGACTTGTTCTGGATGGGGCTGGGATGCTTGCTTGATATAAAATTACATGTTGATATAATGCTCTCTCTGACAGATATATGAGTGTCTCTGGATTTGTTTCACTAGTCAACCTGGCCTAGCATAGGGGTTAAACACTGGGCTACAAAAAGGTCAGAGGTTCAAATCAACCAGCTGCTCCAAAGAAGAAAGATGAAGCTGTCTGCTACTGTAAATATTTACGGCGTTGGAGACCAAGTGGCACAGTTCTCCTCTGTCTCATTTTGACAAAATGAGTTGCAATTGACTCCATCAATGGCATGGGTTTGGCATTTTGTTTTGCTTGGGTTTCTTTTTTTTTTGGGGGGGGGGCGATGGCATTTTTTGTTTAATTTCCTTTCTTCCCCTCTTCTAGTCACTCACTGCCTTGGAACTTTGAAGTGCTTAACAGTTGCTAAATAAATAAATGAAGCTGAAGACTGATATTGCAGCAAAGTAGGATAAGGTAAAAAATGAAAGTTAAACTGTATTTAAGTCCTGATGTTTTCAGAAAACAACTTTTTATTGTGCCTCAGTAAACATTTACTGAACAGATCATCAATTTTACATTGAAAAATTCATGCACATTTTGTTTCAACTCCTCCATTGCAATCCCTTCAATGTAACACCACTTATTCCACGTTCTCCCTGTGCTTCCTGTCTCCATCCCTCCTTCTTTCCTAACCCTCTGAGCTTTGAAGTTGGGGAAATGCTGCCCTTTTGGTGGTAAGTGGCTGACTATTCTACCCCAGGGGTGCTCCATTCCAGACTTGAAGGGTGACTAAGAGCCACCTCAGGGTTTCCGCCTGTCTCTATCTGACCAGGAAGTCGGGTCTCTTTTATGGTTTTGATTTACATTTCACACTTTTCTCCTGCTTTCTTCAGGACCTTCAAACACGATCCTTTTTCAGAGCATTGCTCATGGGAGCCAGCTACCATCTAGTTCTTGTGGAGACTGATGCTGGTGTGGTCCATTCGCCCACGTGTCTTTCAGTATTCATCATTCTTCTGGATGAGGAGAGACCAATATTTGCACCTTAGATGCCTGTTCACAAGCTTTGAAGACCCCAGAGAGTAATCACTCAAGTAGAATATAGGACATTGGCTTTGTGAACTCTGTTTGGTTATGTCTAAGAAGTATTTGCAACTTTGTCTCCTGTATGCTCCACCACATTAATGGCTATATTTTCTGCAAATATTCTTTGTCAAATCTCTCTATATCCATGGTATACTCCTATGTTCCCTCCCACATCTATTCAGGGTGCATGTCTACCGAAGCATCTACTTGTAGACCCCTCTATTGTAGGATTGTGTGTATGCCAGCATTGACCTATGTTGCCTTTACCGTTCTTTACTTTCCAGAGCAAGTTTCTACTTACTCAGTGCCACACTTTTCTCATCAGTAAAGTAAGCATAATGATCCAATTTCCCTGTCATATATAGAGTTGATGAAACATTTTTTATCTGTTAAAAGTATATAGAATTTACCATGGTAATGACTTTCAGTGTACAATTCAGTGATGTTAATTACATTTATGGTGTATAACCATTACCACTATTTCCAAAAGTTTTTCATCCTTCCAAATAGAAACTCGGTACTCCTTAAATAATAATTCCTTATGCGCTCTTGCCCCTAGCCTTAGTAAATAAGACTAAAACTTTAGTCTATATACATTTGCCTATTCTAGATAATTTGTATAGGCAGGATCAGACAATATTTCTTTTTTTTCAATGTTTGATATATTTCAATTGGTAGAATGTCCTTAAGGCTCATTTATTATTTCATTTCTCTTTATGGATACATAATACTCTAGTATATCTATTTTCTTAATTCTTGGGAATTTATCTTTCAGGCAAACCAAACAAAAAGGAAATGAACTTCATCCATTATATAATTTCTCTTTATGGATGAT
>PVJH01007338.1:0-93952 GCA_004026705.1 Nesogale talazaci | reverse complement strand
AATTCCTTGGATTACTACAAGAGCTCGGAGAAGAACGCCATGAAATTGGGCACCTTGGTCCTTAACAGCCTCTGCTCAGTTGTCCCACCAGACGAGAAGATATTCAAAGAGACAGGTAACGAACCTGGGGTGTGTGACGTCTGGAACCCAGAGGAGTATCTAATAGGGAGGCCAGAGTCCTGGGAGGGCAGAGACGACCCCTCGCCCCAATGGTGCTCTTCCTGATGGGTCTAAGGCAACTTTCTGAAACCCCTAAAGTGTCTGCTCCCCAACGCCCTTAGCTGCAAACTTTGCCAGGCAAGGTAGACACATGCTCAATGATCTGCCAGCCTCAGAAGGTACTCCTTGGCCAGGCAGGGCCTCAGGTGGCGGGGGCTGGGGTCTGCTCACAACGCGGAATGGCTGGTCATCAGGGCCCAACGGGATGGTCACGCATGTGTCTCGCTGCCCCTGCTGCAGGCTACTGGAATGTCACCGTGTATGGGCGCAAGCACTGCTACCGACTCTACACCAAGCTGCTCAACGAGGCCACCCGGTGGTCAAGCGCCATCCAAAATGTGACTGATACCAAGGCCCCTATAGACACGCCCACCCAGCAGCTGATCCAAGATATCAAGGTAGGAGGGAGGGGCCAGGTGGACCAGAGTCTTGGAGCCCGCTAGCCTGACCTCAGGCTCAGCTTCCCTTTTGTGGCCAACACCGTGGTCCTTGGGTGTTTTCATCCCTGCCCTCAGGAATCTCAAAGAGGATGGGTGGCCCAAAATTCGTTAGTGGTAAAAATGGGAGGTGGTGGCTTCAGAAAGTGAACAACAATAAATGGGTCTGCGGAGGAACAGGACAGTAGAGAGCCTCACACACTTGGGAATGACCAGCCCTTTGAGGTCACAGGGGCAGCTTCTCCCAAGGGCACAGTTGAGTTCCAATTCACGGCAACCCTATACAGGCTTCCAGAAGCTGTAGATCCCTATAGGAACAGACAGCCTCTTTGTTCTTCTTGTAGCAGCTGGTGGATTTGAACATCCGACCTTGTGGTTAGCAGCCAGATATAAACCACAGCCCCTCCAGGCCCCTTTAATAACAACGGAAAATAAGAACTTTACAGATATGAGCTACTCTCTCAGAAATTATACAATGTTCCTTAAAAAATCCATCCTGTGGTTTCACACTGTTTATTTTTTTCTGGCTTTTAAATGAGTGATATTGAAAAGGCCTCATTGTGGGAACGTAATTACCAGCCTGGAATGATTCATTGCACCTCCTCCAACTTTTCTGTTGGTTTAAAGCTCTAAAAGTCGCCCTGGTTTTTTCAAACTTCACGTACCATTTCACAGCAGAAATGCATGATGGGGGATTTAGCAGCAAGCAGCTCTCTTCAGCAGCCAGGGTGGAAGGGAAGTGGGTAGGGTTGGAGGTGGAAGCACCCTCCTCCCCGTCGTGGTACAAAACAACTGCAGGGCATCGTGAGTGCAGCAGCTGCATTGTGATTGCACTTAGTCAGTCGCCCAGTGTCGTTTTCAGTTGACGGGAACATGCAGAGGGACAAGGAATTTTAGAAGTACATTTTCCAAATTAATGAGAGGCAGAGTTCCCATGATTTGGTGAAGTGATTGATGGCTAAGTTATTAGCAAAAGATGTGGCTATTAAAGTGTTAAATGAATCTCTGGGAAGATGGATGACTTTCATTACAGAACCTGGAGAAAGGGGACTTTGGTGGGGCAGTGGGTTAAGCGCTGGGCAGCTAACCGGAGGGCTGGTGATTCAAACCCGTCTGTGGCCCCGGCAACGGGGGGGAAAATACTCTCTGTGCCTATAAAGATTCATAGTATGGAAACAGCTGGCTGGTGGCAGGTTGGGTTTTGAGCTTGTGTTTTGGTAATGTGGAGAGGCAAAGCAGTTGCAAAAATTCTGTGGGAAAATTACCGTTATCTTTTTGTTCCATTTTTCCATGAAACTCCAAGTGTCCAGGATAGGCCAGTAAGGGGACAGGTGGCACCACATCTGGTCTTCCCTGGGTGGGTCTTCTGGTGTGTGAGGTTATAGCCGGCACACGTTCCCTTCAGCGCCACCCGTCCACAGCACAGGCTCCTGAGTGGATCATGAGCTTTGCAGCACAGTCCCAATGATCCTAACACTTTGGGGGCTTCTTTATGGACTCGGAGTCTTTCCTCGCTGTACCCCTTTTCTTACTCCTTTGCCTTGCTTTCAATTTTTTTCTCTTCTTCCCTCCTTCCCAACCTTGCTCCCAGGAGAACTGCCTCAACTCGGACGTGGTGGAGCAGATTTATAAGCGGAACCCCATCCTGCGCTACACCCACCACCCGCTGCACTCGCCGCTGCTGCCTCTGCCCTACGGGGACATCAACCTGAACCGTGAGTGCGCCTGCGCCGCCCCACCCGTCATCACTGGATGCCCCAGGACGCCTGCTCACCAACACTCTTGCCCATGTTGTAACCCGACTCCTGAGGCCTCAGGAATGGAGGGAAAGTGTAAAATAGGCCCATTCCGTGGCTAGAGCAAGAATCACAGAGCGTGACTGCAGCACTGCCAAGCTCCTCCCAGGATGGCTGCAGAAAAGGGACATTTGTAAAGGGGTCTGCCTCACTGGCACTTGCGAGCACACGAATCCAGAGGAGCCGTTGTGCACTCGCGTGTCACACTCTAAAATGTTTCCACCCCCATTCCGGGGCCAGTTAGGTAGCCAGCCAGCTCAGAGAAGTACCTGTTGTTCTGTAGAGTCTCACGGCCTTCAAGGTACTCCTAAGGCCCTCTGGGGCTGAGGAGAACTGCCTCTTGGGCTTCCAAGGCTACAGAAAGCTTCATTTTCCCATTACTCTCAACCTTCCTCAATGCCGTGTGACCCTTTATTACAGTTCCTCATGTTGGTGACCATCTCCCACCCATAAAATTACTTTCACTGCTACTTCATCACTGTAATTTTGCTGCTGTTATGAATCGGGTGAAACAGTCGGGTCATTACCCGCAGGTTGAGAACCAGTGAATTAGGGTAGAGTTTATAGTTAGCAGCCTGACGCATCATCGATCCACTTTGCCACGGCCCAGTGCATGGTGTGGTGGGCTGCCCGTTGAGTCGCTAGCCATAAGGTCAGCAGTTGGAAGCCACCAGCTGCTCTCAGGGAGAAAAATGAAACCTGCCTCGTCTCAGAAACTCACAGCAGCAGTTCCACTGTGAGTCCGAATCAACTTGATGGCAGTGAGTTTGATGAATACACATCAGGCCGGAATGTAAGCCTCTTTGTTTTTGCATGGACTCCAGCTTAGGGTGTTTCCAAAGCTATGACTCTTTGTGGAAGCCCACGGGGCCCGCAGGCCTCCTCCTTGCTTATCAAGGGAAAACTAGCTCCCTCCCGTCTCTTCCTCTGGTCTGCAGCTCACATTATAGTCCCCTCTAGCCCTTCCACGTGCCCTCGTGGTGCGGTAGCATAGACACTGGACTGCAAACCACTGGGTCAGCAGTGCAGGCCCCGGCCACCCTGCAGGGGAGGCGGCTGCCCGCTGCCTTAAAGATCTGTGGTCTTGGACACAACTCCCCTCTGCCCTGCAGGGTCACGAGTCGCATCAGGCTGGGCGCAGGGGGTTGAGGGGCTGGGCGGCCCCGGTGTGACGGCGTGCATTCTCTTCCCAGTGCTCAAAGACAAAGGCTACACCACCCTGCAGGACGAGGCCATCAAGGTCTTCCACTCCCTGCAGCAGCTGGAATCCATGTCGGACCCCGTGCCCATCATCCAGGGCATCCTCCAGACGGGGCATGACCTCCGCCCACTGCGAGACGAGCTCTACTGCCAGCTCATCAAGCAGACCAACAAAGTGCCCCAGCCGGGCAGCGTGGGCAACCTGTACAGCTGGCAGATCCTGACCTGCCTGAGCTGCACACTCCTGCCCAGCCGGGGGATCCTCAAGTACCTCAAGTTCCACCTCAAGAGGTAAGGGCGTGGAGCGAGGAGCGTGGGCCGGGTTAGCCGAGACAAACAGGACCTCCATGGCCAGCGCTGCATGTGGCTCTCAGCCCTGGTGGCCCTGCAGGGGAAGGCGGGGACTGCTAATCACAAGGTCACCAGTGCAAACACCAACCGCTCTTGGGGAGGAGTGTGAGGCAGCCTGCTCCTGCAGAGAGGAGGCTTGCTAATTCGGCCAGGTCAGTCTCAGAAACCCACGGGGGCAGTTCTACCCTGTCCTACCTGGTTGGCTAAATGGCAGTGAGTGCTGGTTTACCCCAGGTAAGGACTTAGTGAAGATTACAGCTCAGGAGACTCTGAGGGGGGAGGGGCATTCCAGTGCTTCCCGGCCGTACAGGGTCACTGTGAGTCCCAACAGATGGAACAGCACACACCCCCACTCCCCTCCATGTAAACAGTGGATAGCAGCATCCTAGTGGCAGGGGTGATTGTTCCAGATCTAACCGGCTCCGTGTGACTGACTGGAATACTAGGTCTCCATGTGGCAGTCTCGGGATTGGCTCTCACAAGTCTGAGAATGCACAGCCCTGCCGCAAAGAAACTGCTTCCAAACATTGGCTCAGGAACTCAAACAACGGAGTTTTTGTTTCTTTCCCAGTATTTCAGCAGAATCAGGCAGTCTCCTTGTTCACTCTGTTCACCACTAGGGGGTGCTGCCTTCTGCGCAGCTTGCCAGCCTCGGCCCGGCTTTGTGACAGTCCCTTTTGGTCTCCTAGGATACGGGAGCAGTTCCTGGGAACGGAGATGGAAAAGTATGCCCTCTTCATCTACGAATCTCTCAAGAAAACCAAGTGCAGAGAGTTCGTGCCTTCCCGAGATGAGATCGAAGCTCTGATCCAGAGGCAGGAGATGACTTCCATAGTGTACTGCCACGGCGGCGGCTCCTGCAAGATCACCATCAACTCCCACACCACCGCCGGGGAGGTGAGCAGGGACGATGGGCCCCGTCAGGCTGGCTGGCATGTGCAGCAGTGACCAAGAAAGGGGCCCCAGACCAACCGCCAAAAGAACAAAACGCGTGTCGAAAGTGAGCAAGTTAACCCGGTACCAAAATCGTGGAAACCTGGGCCTGCCAAGCTGGGTGTCTATGACAAGCTGCAGGCCTAACACCAGTCGCTGGACAGCGACTCGCTCCTGAGCGATGCATATGTATCTAGAATGTGGGGTTAATCGACCACCCTCTTCCTTTCTTTCCTTCGCCCTTTTTTAATTGTGGTAAAAAAAATGCATATGGCAGAGCATTTGCGAGTGCAGCATGTTTTCTGCATAAAGTGGTGTGACACCAGGTACCTCTGTCACCACGTGGGTGGGTTTTTTCTGTTTTCCTGCTTATTAGGAATCAGGCAAAAGTTTACAGAACAGGTCCGTTTTCCATCAACAATTCTTACCCGTTTTGTTCCAGGCCATTGATTGCAAATCCCCACTCTGGATAAAGGATCACTTCTCCTTTATCCTGCTTCCTCCCAGGGTTTGCTGTGTCTGTTCTTCTCCCTCTTTTATGCCTTCTGAACTTTGTCCTGGGACAAATGCGGACCCTGTGATTTTACAAGATTAATTACTGTAAAGGACTAGGTGTTCTTGTTCCCTGGTTGATAGGCCTGTCTTGTTTGACTGAAAATTCATCGAGTGAGTTCAGTTCCAACCGTGAAAGGTGATCCAACCAGGAAGCCTGGTGGGATTTTGAACTTTGTTTCACTTTTTTGCCCTCCATCCAGAATCTGTTTTGACCCCTTTCAGAGGGATCAGCGATGGTTCTGACGGTCTCGGGGTCATGGAGGACTGAGGTTCAAGTGGTCTGCGAGTCCTCTGGATTATTTCCTCCATGTGTCTTTGCCTTCGTTCTTCTTTGCTCTAGATAAGGAGAGACTAATAATTGCACATATGTGGCCGTTCATCCAAGTAAGATGGCTGAACATTCTTATACACGTGAATTGTATTGTGCCAGTTAACCCTGGGAGGTTGCTTCCTGCCTTACTGAAACCTTCGTGGGTTCACATGAGGCCCAGATTGCCCCACAGGCGGGAGGGACTGCAGCTGAGGCCCCATGCTGTGTCTGTCCCTGAGGTGGTAGAGAAGCTGATCAGAGGGCTCGCCATGGAGGACAGCAGGAACATGTTTGCCTTGTTCGAGAACAACGGACACCTTGACAAAGCCATCGAAAGCCGGACCATCGTGGCAGACGTGTTAGCAAAGTTTGAAAAGTGAGTTCCTCCCCCTCATCAGTCACCCTAGCCAATACCTGAATGAAGCGTGAGGGAGGGGAGCTGAACTCCCAGTTCACTGTCTGTCTGATGGGACTGCTACCGGGGCTGAAGGGTGAGCTCTGATGTTTCCCACATCTCCTAGGTAAGGCCTTCATCTGGAGCATGGCTGGTTCCTGACCCCGCCTTTCTCCTGGGCCCTGCTGTACTCCATTACCAACTGGAGAGGCCCTCCTGAATCTTAGTTTGAAACCAGGCTGATAGACCCATGCCCATGTATGGACCCAAGCCCCATTCCGTAGCTCCTGAATCTACAACAAGGTTCGGGGGGGCACACTATCCAAAAGATGAGTGGTTCAAATCCCACGTGCCCCCCCCCCCCCACTTGCCACCACAGAAGGAAAGACTGGCTTTCTGCCTGTGTAGAGACGCCAGCCGAGTCTACCTTGGGAAGCAGCTCTATTCCACAACACCCAGGGTGCCAGGAGTGGGGTCGACTGGGTGCCATCAGGTGTGGGGTTTGCGGACCTACAGTGAGGGGGGCTTCAAAGAATTCACGGGAAAAAAGTTGAATTACAGCATAATTTTTCCCATGGTTAGGACTCTCAACCCTCAAGCCCCACCCCCAGCACACACACACACACACACACACACACACACACACACACAACATCCCCCAGACCATTCCATGCATGCCTCTCGTTGTGAAAGTGGTAGGGATTTGAGGGCTGGGGGAAGAAAGAAGCAGTAGCCACTAAAGTGGAGGCAGAGGTCTCCGAAAGGGCTTAAGGGCGTCTGCTTTGCTCCCAAAGTGAGGACCTGGGGGGTGGGGGCCCCTCCTGTTGGCGGTACCCACCTCCACCCACCCCATCACAGGGTACCTGGATGCCAGGCCCCGGGGTGGGACCCATAGCTTGCAGGTACAAATGTCAGGGTTGGTGGTGCCGGCCTGGCACGTGGGTCCTTCCTGCGCCGCTCTGTGACACCTGTCTCCTCGGACCCCTCTCATAGGCTGGCCGCCACGTCGGACGCCGGGGACGCGCCGTGGAAATTCTACTTCAAACTGTACTGTTTCTTGGACACGGACAACGTGCCGAAGGACAGCGTGGAGTTTGCGTTCATGTTCGAACAGGTGAGCGCTGGGAGGACATGCACCGGGCGTGGGGGGGGCTTCCGCCGAGTTGGCAGCCGGGTGGCCAGTTATCTCATGGGGTTGAGAGGGGCTTAGGCGAGGGATCCCGGGTCCGACTCTTGGGGAAGCCTCTGGGTAGACCCTGGAGAAAAGAACTTGTCCCTGGAGATCGGCGACCCCTCGTCCATGCCTTCCATTTTCACAGGGCACCTGCCCATTCGCCCGTTAGTGTATGGGGGGAGGGTCTGGGGCGCCGTGTTATGTGCTACACAGAGGTGGTTGGATGTGGGGCCCACGGGGCACCGACGGACCACCATTAATCTAGCAGGGAGAATCCTTGCCCCACCCCCCACCCCCACCCCCTGCCCGGGCAGCATCCTGTGACAGGGTATACAGGCGAGGGCTCCCACACAGGTAGGGGCTACAGACAGTGTCCGTGCCGGGGAGACTCGCAGAGCCGTGGAGGAGGTCGGGGGTCCCGAGCCCTCCCCTGACCTGGTGTCGTCCTCTTCCAGGCCCACGAGGCGGTGATCCACGGCCACTACCCGGCCCCGGAGGAGAACCTGCAGGTGCTTGCCGCCCTGCGCCTCCAATACCTGCAGGGGGACCACGGCCCGCAGGCCGCCACCCCGCCGTTGGAGGAGCTGTACCCACTGCAGCGGCTGCGGGCCCGCATCAGCCAGTCCACCAAGGGCTTCACCGCGCCGGGCAGCGAGCGGCTGGAGAAGCGGCGGGCCAGCTTCCTGGAGGGCACCCTGCGACGCAGCTTCCGCCCGGGCGGGTCGCAGCGGCAGAGGGCGGAGGAGGAGCAGATGGTGGACATGTGGGTGAAGGAGGAGGTGACCTCCGCACGGGCCAGCATCCTCGACAAGTGGAAGAAACTCCAGGGCCTGAGCCAGGAGCAGGCCATGACCAAATACATGGCCGTCATCAAGGAGTGGCCCGGCTATGGCTCCACACTCTTTGACGTGGAGGTGAGGGCGGCGGCAGGGGAGGCGGCCTACAAACCCCAGCCAGGGCCAGGCTCCCCCACCCCCTCCCCCCAGGTGTCTCAAGTCTTCCCACACTCACCCACCCCTACCCCCACCACTTCTCTCTCTGCCCCACAGCTTCCACCATGCAGTGATGGCGGTGAGTGCCAGAACTTGCCGTAGCTGTCTTGGTTTTCAAGGTCACGCAAGTTGTCCCACCTTTGACAGAATCTAGTCTCCTGGGTTCTTTGCCGCTCACCTGAGGGGAAAGAACTTGGATGCTTCCTCTCGGAAAGATTTGGCCTTTCACAGGTTTTACCCTGTTGGGAATGAAAGGAACATGAGAACATGATTCACTTCACCTCTGCCTCAGGAGCTGGAAACCTTTCTGACTGAAGCGGCTGCTAGGAAAATTTTACATGCACTAGTAGAGGGTAGTATCACTGGAAACATAGTGGATTGTGGCTTGGATTGCTAACCACCAGGTCACCCGTTTGAATCCATCAGCTGCTCCGAGGGAGATAGATGAGGCTTTTTCTGCACCTGCAATTATTTACAGACTCAGAAACCTACTGGCGCAGTTCTACCCTGTCCTAGGGTCCCTGCGAGTCAGGGGTAATTCTAGACCTTCCTCCAGCGTGGCTTTAAGTTAGGATTGACTCAACAGCATTCTGTATATGCATCATATGCAAATTAGAAACTGAGACAACAGTTAGATTTTCAATTTTCATGGTTTGGGCCAAGACCCTATGTTTGAAGGGAGCAATTTTCTTCCGTGGTTAAAATGGAACCCTTGGTGTTCGTCCAGCCCTGCTGCTTCATAGTTTGAAGTAGACCCTTTGCACGAAGGAAATCCCACCAGTTAGCTAGGTCCTCCCCACCTAGCTCACAGTGGCCTGAGAGTCCAGCACAGCGGTCCCATGGTCCCATGGGGTTTCCAAGGCTGCGCTCTTTCTAAGCGCAGAATGCACAGCTTTCTCCTGGGGAGCATCCTGTGGATTCGAATCACGGGCCTTTCGTTAGCAGCGTCAGGGCATTTCACTGCCGCACCACCAGGGCTTCTAGATGAGTCGTCAACAGGGAACGGCCGCTCGTGCCCTGGATCCTGCCCATCCCTGCTTTGGTGCAGGAAGTGATGTTGGAACACACAGCCACACACCTTCAACCGGAAGACTGCCTGGCCTGCAGAGCTAGGGTGCTGCTTGTCTAGGGCGTAGAAGAAGATGCTTGTGAGCCCTGGCCTAATTTAGTTGCCATTTTTCTTTTCATAAGAATCCAGTCTGTTGTTTGATGGCCCTCAAATGAACCAACACAAACCCGCCGCAATGAGGTGATTCTAGCTCGAAGCAGCCCTCTAGACTGAGCGAAGCTGCCCCTCTGGATTTCTGAGTCTGAGTCTTTACAGGAACATAAAACCTTGTTTTTATTCCTTGAAGCAGCGAGGGCATTTGAGCCGCAGTTAGCAGCCCCCACAGTTACCCCACAGCACCTTAGGGCTCCTTGATCCTCCAATGAGACCCTGTAAAATATATCCCCTTTCATGACTTTTCGTCAGACCCTGGCTTTGGGGGTGAGTGGGTGTTCTCTCTTGCCACTCTAACAGATACACTCCCAGTGGTGTGGTTGTACGAGCTTTGACATTCTCCTGGTTCAGAAGGCCAGACGTCTGAATTTGGGGTTTGGGCTATGGGGAAAGGCTGCCCGTCTCGTGAACTTCTTATGGGGCTAGCATCTCTCTCTGCCCCCTCTCCTCAGAATGTGTGTTGACCTCTTTTTATGTGTTTCTCAAAATGGGATGGGTATTTTGCATTTTCGAGTTGTAGTTTGCATTTTCGAGTTTGGCGCCAGGACCATGTGTTTGAAGGGAATGGGTTCTCTTTTGTGGTTGAAATGTAGCCGTTAGCATCACTCCGTGAACCTGACGGAAAGGGAGAGTGATCTCCACAGGCCGTGACTGTCCAGCATGTGTGGCCAGCGTCCGTTCAGTCTCTGGCAGTAGGCTGCCGATAACCGTCCTCAGAAGTGGTGTATTAGAGAATTCCCCGGAGAAGGGGAATCATGTTTACCGAGACTCAGAGCAGCATTGTTTTTGTTGTTGTCGTGCGAGTGACGGTTCCCGGAACCTGTTAGTTTCCCACCAACAGTCGGCCCACCTTTTGTTTTGTGACTTTGGTTGCAAGGATTGACGTGAGAGCACTCTTCCCCAGCCCTCCTAGGTCCCCGTCCACCTTGGTCCTTGCCTGCCCCTTTCTGCCTCTTGAGCTTCGTTGCTGGGCAAGTCCCCCCCTGCAAGTGTAGCCATGTCCCTCTTCGCCGGGTGTCTCTGATGTCGGTCTCACTGGTGTGGGCTGGATCAGCCCCAGGTTCGTAGCCTCTCCCTCCAGACTCGATTCTCCCTCCCTCTCCTACTCTGCACGAAAGGCACACAATCCCTCGTCCCCACAGGGGGCCAGCGGAGCTCCTAGGAGCATCCAGGGTCTGGACCTGAACTCTCTCTCCCCCCCCACCCCACCCCATGACACCATGTTCAGCTGAACAGCAGGTCCCTGAGGGGAGCGGCAACACTGGGGAGGTTCACACGCCCAGAAATCTCAACCACGGGAGGTCAAAGCACAGTGTTTAGAAGAGAGGGGGAGGAATGGGAACAGGAAGTGGGAGACGTCACGTTTGGATGGAAAACTGGGGGCCTCTTCCCTAAACCTTCACCCAGTTCCCAGTGACAAGTTTATTAGCAGAAAGGAGGATCCAAGCACTGGCTAGAGGGGCAGTCGATAGCTTATGCCACCTGACTCCCTCCACTGGGGTGTTTAGACCCGGTCTTTTCCAGGGAGTTCATGGCAGAACTATTGACAAAGTAACACAGACGCCTGGTCCTTGAGCACACTTAGGCCAACCTCATGGGGATTGATTAGCCAGTCAGGAAACCGTCGGAACGGCTAGAGCGAGCGGATAGCATTTCTAGAGTTTCTCTCCCCACCAGTGTCCGGGCTCAGCACAGACAGTCGTCTGGCCGCCACGTGTCCTAACCCTCTGCCGTCTGTCGTCCCTCACACCCGCAGTGCAAGGAAGGCGGCTTCCCCCAGGAGCTGTGGCTGGGCGTCAGCGCGGACGCGGTCTCCGTGTACAAGCGGGGGGAGGGGAGGCCCCTGGAAGTCTTCCAGTACGAGCACATCCTCTCCTTCGGGGCCCCCCTGGCCAATACCTACAAGATCGTCGTGGATGAGCGCGAGCTGCTCTTTGAAACCAG
The DNA here is from genome assembly GCA_004026705.1 of Nesogale talazaci. Lineage (NCBI taxonomy): Eukaryota > Metazoa > Chordata > Mammalia > Afrosoricida > Tenrecidae > Nesogale > Nesogale talazaci. The sequence continues at coordinate 82,425 of PVJH01007338.1, read as the reverse complement.
CGAGGTAAGAGGCCAGCCCAGGCAGCTCCAGCTGGGCAGCGGGGAACAGCACCCCGCTTTTGGCTGCCCTTAGACATGGGGTATTTTTGCAATCGTTCACAACAAGACTGGGTGGTGGGCCCTGGGCAGCGGCAGGTTCAGCCATGCCACTACCTGTGCTTCCAGAAGCCTTGTGCAGACACCTTTGTGACAGTAGTGGGATCCTCGGAGAGGCTGGGGGTGTCAGCCACAGCATAACTGCACAAACCCATGTAGGCTAGTGGAAGCTTCTGCTGGGCCACTGGAGCTGTGGAGAAGGACTGTAAAATCGCAAGTCAGTGAGGAGGGGGAGCCCAACCTGACATAGGGTGATGACACGGTGGCTCCAACCACATAATGATGACAAGCAGAGTGTGTCCCAGGACGGGGCAGGTCTGTCCTATTGTTCCCCAGCTTGCTGGGTGTCGGGAAGGACTCCACACTGGGACAGGGTGATGGACTCAGAAGCTGAGACCTGTGTTGGCCATTCTGGGCAGTGTCACCAAATCTCACCAGTAGCTCCCGACCCAACAGCAGGAGCCGTGTTTGAGGCCACTTTTGGAGCCGCCGTGCAGTGCCTTCTCCGAGAGGGCAGTCTTTGACACTGCCCCTCTGCCGCACCAAGCATGGCGTTGTCCTCCTCACTCCCAGCACGCCCGAAGTGTTAAGAGTACAAACACAAGACACCTCTTGAGACACCCAGAGAAGGGCAAGCAGAAATGACAGTGGAGGTGGACCACAGCTTCCCATTGTTGGGGGAGAGTGGGAGGGTCTCAGAACCCTGCTGCAGACTGAGACTGAATGGTGCCCGGCAGGGTTGCCGTGGGACTGTTGCGAGGGGGTGATGGGGAGGTTTTCCTGTGGGGAGCCAGGGCAGGGTTAGGAGAGAAGAGAGGGACCGGGGAGAGGAGGGGGTTAGGCTACCTTCCCAGAGCCCCTGGTCAGCCAGGACGAGGGAACTGCCAAGAGGGGGTGTGGCTGGCACGTTCTGGAAACAGGTGTGGGAGGGGTCTGAGAAGCGGCTGTAATGCTGGGCCACTGGGCCGGGCTGCAGAGCAGTCCCCGTCCCCCGTTGCCCGCTGTGTGGTGTGGGGGAGGGGGTGAGTGCGGGGTGCCGTTGGCACGTGAAGGTAGCCATCATCCCTGTGTCCTGGGGTGCAGTCCCCCCAGTCCAGTGGCCGTCTTCACAGGCAAAAGCAGCCGTGGTTGGCATTCGCTCCCTGACCACAGCTAGCAGGCTGGGGGCCGGGCGGGGCTGGTTCGGGGGCTGGGCTCAACCCCGTGCGGCTGTGCTTGTCCGGCAGGTGGTGGACGTGGCCAAGCTCATGAAGGCCTACATCAGCATGATCGTGAAGAAGCGCTACAGCACGGCGCGCTCTGTCAGCAGCCAGGGCAGCTCCAGGTGAAGCGGCGGGCAGCCCCGCCAAGCCCCCCTCCATCTGTCGGACCGACGGAGCGCACGGCACGGCCACCGGGCTCTGCGGAGCCCCGAGCGCCTCCTCGGCGAGCCGCCCACCTCACAGTCCGCACACTTTCCAAAGCTTGTACTCTGCCAGGACCCGTGCCTTCACCAAGAGGGAGGAAACCCGAACCCCACGCTGCAGCCAAAGCAGCCGGAAGTGCCTTAACCCGGGGGTCGCCACTCACGGCCTTACGTTGATGCTGTTGCAGGGCGGCCCTTGGGCCTCCTCTGTGGGGAGGTGGGGCCTGGGCGGAAGCGAGCTGAGAAGGGCCTTAGCGCTGCCATTATGCACAAGCCCCCCAGCCTGGCCACCTTGACCGAGGGGCGGGGGAGGGCGGCAGGGACCCGGTAGTGGGAGAGAGGGAGCCAAGGGGGTCAAAGAGGAGCCGGAGCGCTGCAGGCAGCCTTCCTCGACACGCGTTCACTTTGTCCTTGCTTTTCCCACGGCTCGGTGCCCGCCTGTGCGCACGCATGCCATAAGCGCGCCCCTTTGCACCCCGCCTCCCGCGCAGTCCAGGCAGGGCGGGGCAGGCGGCGTGTTGTAATGCTTCCAAGCCCCATCGCCATCGCCGCCAGCAGCCCGCCTACACAGGAGGCTTCCCAGGGCACATTTGGACAGTGGTGTCTGCGTCCTCGAAGCCCGCTGCACTTCTGGGCCACGCTGCCAGGGCCGCCTCCAGCATTACAAAGTCCTATGAAGTCTTGCCTCAAGGACAGGAGTCAAACGCAAATACCTGGGCCTATCATCAGCGGAGACCTGGGCCATCTCACTGGATCGATTACAAGAGGACCAGGTGGTGGGAAGACCCTGTGCTCCTCTGTGGGCATGGGGGGGGGGGGGGAGGAGGGAGGCGCAGCCTTTCTAGGACCCTGCCATGGATCGATGAGCCCAGAGTAGACACAAGTTTCAGCTCGAGGTCGCACTGGTGGTGTGAACAGAGCACCTTGTGCCACGCCATTGACCAGGAGAGAAACCTACAGGTCTTGGGCATCTATTTTTATACGGAGAAATCATAAAGGCGCAGTCAACCAAGTTTCACCACAGGGAAACAAAATTCTGCCTTAGCCCTTTTGAACAACTGCAAAATCATGTTTGTTGGCTCAAAAGAAAATCTAGCAATAAACAATATTAACTAATGTACCCTGTGTTTCTGCATTCTTAAAGGGGGAAGCAGTACCTACTTCCATTGCGACTTTCCTTGCACACCAGTGGGACAGATGCCGTTGGGTTCCAGGGGGAGATTTTTCAGAGCTAGATGGCCAGGCCTCTTCCCAGAGTAGACTCACACCTCCCAGGTCTTAGTTGGCAGCTGAGCTGTGTCCATGGCTCCGGCTTTGTCACAGGCATTGGGGGTGGGGGTGCGGAGGGGCCTCTGCTTTGAATGCTTTGAATTCCAAGCATGTCCCAGCTCTGAGAGTCCAACACTTAAGATCCCCAATGTCACACATGCCTGGTGCAGGCAGAGGGCAACTACAAAACAAGGCGAAGGGGTTTCTGGTGTACACACTGAGGGTGAAAACACCCAGCTCCTGATGAGTCCACTGCGAGAGCCAGCACCCTGCCAAGCAGAGTCACGCTCCGAGTTCCCAGGCACCCACCCCACCGCTCTGAACCAGAGAGTTTCCGCCAAAGACCTAGCAGCCCTGGTCCCACTTCTGGGGTGCCTCTTCCTCAGATGGGTACTTCTCACCTTGCTACCTGCTCCCAGAGCGGTGAGGTCAGCCTGAAGACAGCTGCTGCCCAGGCCCTGTGAGGCCTCCAGGTGGGAAGAAAGCTCGCAGACACTGCTGTTGGGGGCGCCTTTGTTCCCGTTTTAGGTGCAGAGAAAGGGGGTGGAGGGGGGCTGGGTGTGTAGTGCCCTGGTACTGATCCCTACTCTGGAGGCCTCTGACTTCAGCTTCCTTCCCCCTCACCACCAGCCCCTATTTCCCACACACCTGTTTGTCTTTACTATAACAGTAGACCCTAATGAGACTTGTCCTTTTGCTTAAGTCCATTCAAGCCAGGATGAGCTTCATCATTGAATGACTCGGTATTCTACAGTGTGTGTAGACCAAAGGTTGTCTATCCATCCTTTCACAGGTGGGCAATGTACAGGTTGCTTCCATCTTTTCACTCAGGTGAGTAAGGGTGTGGTACACATGGGTACATAGCCATCTGCGCCATGTTCTTTATTTCTAACAGTAAGTAGCACCCCTGTTGGGTCAGGTGGTTTTTCTAGTCCTAGTTGAGGAAGGAAACACCCCACTGATTCCCATAGTGGTTGTGCATATATGCAGTCTCACCAGCCCTATAAGAGCTCTCCTCTCTGCACCCCTCCAGCATTTGTTGTGTGGTACTTCAGGAAATGTGTTACCATTCTGGCATGAGGTGATACCCTGTCGTTTTAACTTGCATCTCTAGAAGGCCAGTGACCATAAGCTTTTCTCCCCATGTTGGACGGCCACCTCGGTGTCTTGGGTGAAATCTAATACCCACTTGTCCATTGGGTTGAAACTTTTGTAGCTTTTAGTCTAGGTCTAGCCCCTTGTCAAATAAGTCATCACCCAAAACTTTTCCCCCACTCTGGGTTCTCATTTTACTCTTGATGGAAGTTTTTGACACACAAAAGTATCTTGTGAGTTCCTACTTATTTATTCTGTCTTCTGCCGTGTGTCTTTACAGTGTTTGATCGTATACTTAGGCCAGGAATGAGGAGGGTCCCCAGATCAGCAGTTCGAAACTACCAGCCACTCTGGGAGAAAGACAGGGCTTTCTGCACCAGTAGAGAGTTTCAGTCTCAGAAATTCACAGGAAGCAGTTCTGCCCTGTCCCTTAGCGTCACGATGAATCAGCATGAACTTGATGGCAGTGTTTGGTTTTTTTTATTAGGGCCCCTAAGTTTGCCTCATGTTGTATTAGGTTGGGCTGTCTGGAGAAACAAATCCAGTAACACTCATCTATGGACAAGAAAGAACTTTACATTAAGAAGTAACTTTACATCAAGAATGCATCCCAGCCCACTCCACCTCAAGTCCACAAGTATGATGCTAGGAGGTAAGTCCTTCTTCAGACTTGGGTAGCTGAAGCAGATCACAAGTTGGTAAGTGCAGAGGGACATGGATCCAAGGTTGGGGAGATCCAAGGTTGGCAGCGTGCCAACAGCTCTGTCAGTCAAGCAGACCCACATAGGGTGACCTCAAGGCAGACAGTTCCAGTATGCAGGAAGGCTGAGGGGCAGGGAGAGAGAAGGCCCCAGTGTCTCACTGTACTACAAGGGGCTGTCATCAGACCCATGACTTGGACTGCTCCCCTAGCCTAGCGAGCCCCTGTGGGTTTCTGAGACTTCACCTGTTTATGGGAATCAAAAGTTCAATCACCTTAACTACCACACGTGTGCCTTGGACACTTTTTTTTTTTTTTAAGGAAAGCAATTCCTTGGAAAAGGATGTCATGCGGAATAAAGTAGAAGGATGCAAAAACAGGGAGCCCCTCCATCAAATCGATTGACCCCGTGGCAACAACATTGGGCTCAAACATAACAATTGTGAGGACCGTGCAGGACCAGGGCACAACTCAGCTACATGGCCCTCTGCCGTGAACAAGGACTGTTACAAAGCCCTTTTAGCACTGCTAGTAAATGCCCCAAGGTATGCCACTCACCTTAGGTAAGTCTGGAGGCACTCAACAAGGGCTGTGAGTGTCTACCAAGGAAGCTCCGACTTCTTCTGAGGGCTCGCTCAGAGCATCCAAGACTCCTGCCCAGGGGCACTCAGCATTCTCCCCCAGGGGACCAGGAAGCCTTCTCCCTCCTGGCTCTTGGTTATACCAGCTGCCCCTTCCCTGCCATTCCTGTGCTCTTTCTCTGGTGCCGCAGCCCATCCTCCTGAATTGGGGAAGTTCATCATACAGGAATCTCGGCGTCCACATCACAACTTACCCTCCTGGGTTTTCTTTCTGGATGGGAGTGAGACCCCTTTTGCTGCTTGTAAGAGCTCACTTTAATCCTTCCGACAATGACAAAACAGACCAATCACCATGTCAGAGTACCATACACCCTGTTTGTTTGCATGGCCCTACCTCACACCGGTTCCAGGTTACCTCATTTACATTATTAGCAAGATATCCCATCCGCTCGGTGGGCCACAAAGCCTTCCCATTTGTAACCTCTTCTCCAGTGATTTGATAGGAGATGGCAGAGTGGCAAGAAGAGCCATGTTAAGTGAGTGGCTGCCCCACTGCAGCTTAAAGACCAATTCCAATTAGAACTTGGACACTACCTATCGGGCACAGACGATAGCTCCTCGTCCCAATACTGTTGTTCTAAGTGTTTCTGGGAATATAGGATGCCAAAGCAGAGACGATGTCCCAGATGGTTCCTTCATACTTGACGATGAATGACTGGTGCACTGGTGGGGCATGGAAGCAGGGAGTGAGGGCCGATGGCCTCGTAACTAAACCCAAAGGTTGCCCAGCACGGTGTGCTTTCCTCACAAGGATGCTTACCATCTTTAAGAACATAAAAATTAGGAACAGTATTGTGATGGATTTTGTCGCTCTGTGTTTAAACCTTTCAGGATAACCCACACATGACTTGGACCTGCAGGCACTAAGGGCATGCAGTTCTTAGGTTGCCTCGGGCAGTATATAACCAACTGATTAAGTCAAACTTTATTCCAAATGCAATTTGGACCCATCCATAAAGTCCACCAAGGTGGTTTGATACACGAACTTGGCAGAGTATAGTTGTCATGAAGTTGAGACTCTGCTGCTCAAACAAATGGACGGTAGTACCTGTAGGCGATTGACCTCATTAGAGAAGGGACTTTGCTGGGAAACAAAATTGGTTCAGAGGTGAATATGAAAGACTGGGGGCTGAGCCCCGGTGGCGTAGTGGTTGTGCGCAGGACTGCGGCCCACTGGGATGGAGGTTCGATTCCAGCTCCCAGGAGCAAAGGCTGGGCCTCCTACTCCCACCACCAGGGCAGTGATGCCTAAAAAAAAATAAAATAAAATAAAAAAAAAAAAGAAAAAGAAAGACTGGGGTTGGGAAGGTTGGGTTTTGTGTCAACTGGTCTTGTTTCTCTAGAAAACCCAGCCTGACACAGGAGTGATGTCAGTGATGAAGTGAAGCTCACTTAATGAGATACAAAACTGGTTCACATCCTACAGACCGATGGGACTATAGCCATTGAGATTAATTTTACTCTGAATCAGAAATCATTGAACATTCTTTTTAGTTACTTTTTTTGATCCTGTGTTAGTCCAGGTAGACTAGAGAAACACTCATAAACAGGCATATGTATAGAAAGGAGAGGTTTATATACAAGAGGAAGGGAACATTGAGAAAGCAACTCAACCCAGTCCAGTCCCAGGTCATAAGTCTGATATTAGTCCATATGTCCTCTATCAGTCTATAAAGTCTCCTTCCAACTCACGAAGCATGTGCAATGACACCAGGACAATCACAGACCAGTGGGTGCAGAGTCTTGTGTATCCAGCAGCAGTAGAAGCATCCCAGCATTGGCAGGGGTTTTTCATGGCTCCTTGTCTCTAGGACTCAGGGTCCATCAGCAGTATCCATTGGTGGTAGAAGCATCTCAGCACTGGCAGGGGTCTCATTATGGCTTTTCTGGCTTTTCAGAGGTCTGGATCTATCAGGGTAAGCCCGTATGACTTCTCCAGCTCCTCCAGTTCCTCGCATACTGCCATCTTGTCTAGTCAGTAGAGCGTCTCCCAGCAACTGAGTCCATAGTCTCTCACCTCCACGGGGAAATACATGAGATTTCCCAGAATTCTCAGAGAAAGCCATGCCTACACAGAGAGCTATTGATATCTCCAGATTGACAGACTCCACCCTTACACTCCCAATCATGAAGCTGACATGAGTACATGACTGCCACAGTCCCTTTGTCAAACTTCTAACAAATTGACATCTAACTTTTCAAAGACTGAGTGACATTCAATAATAAATAACCAAGAATCACGTTTCTCTAGATCCGGGGTCAGGGTCAGCAAACCAAGAGCTCTGTGCGGTTCTTTCGGTATAGTACCTACATGTTGCTGTGAAGTAAAATTGAAAAGGAAAAACTATCAAAAAAATTTTTTTTCTCAATCATTTTATTAGGGGCTCATACATCATTTTTCACAATATATAAATAAGCATACTCGTCAAGCACCCTCACATGTCCACTTCTATTATTGTTCTCCAATCGTCCACCTTTTTCCCTTTAGCCCCTAGTAACGGCTTATCCATTCCTTCCCCTCTTCCCCTGGTCTCTCCTCCCCTCCAACCCTCAATTCTGGTCTCCCCATATCTCCATCTCCCCTCTCCACCAGTGTACCTTCTCCAGTCCATCTGGACTTGTAAGGTAGAGTTGGGACCATGATGGTTGGGGGGGAGGAAGGCTTCAGAAACTAGAGGAAACTTGTATGCATCATCCCTGCCTGGCTGCCCCTTGACTGGTCTGTCTCCTCCCTGTGACTCCCATGTAAAGGGGTGACCAATTACCCACCAGTGGGCCTAGGTCCCCACCCTGCTCCCCCCCTCATTCATAATGGTGTGATTCTTGTTCTTTGATGTTCGATACCTGCCCCTCTTGATCACACATGCTGATGTGCTTCTTCCATGTGGGCTTTGCTGTTTCTGCACTGAATGGCGTCTCGATTATCTTCAGGTCTTTGAGACTCCAGACAGTCAATCATTTGGTAGCTGGGCACCATAGTTTCTTCTACTTTGTTTGCCTCTGTATCCATTTGTCTACAGCGATATCGGGAGTCAATTGGTCCATTGATTTTGATTTTTGTTCTCAGAGGAATACATCCCTCCAGAGACACTATGTGCCACAGAAAGGACTGGGCAAACAACGATTCCTGGGGGCACAAGAGAGGGGAGGAGAAGGGAGTGTGGACATGGACGGGGGAGGGGGAGCAGCAAGTGGTCTGGAATTGATGGAAAGGAGGGTGGGGGAGGCCTGGTCGGGATTAAACAAGGACAATGATTCAGTGAGGAAACACTGAAATGCCAATGAAGGTGGAACATGATGGTGGGACAGGAGGGAGATGAAAGGAAATAGAGGAAAGGGCTAGAAGGGAAAGGGCACTTGCAGAGGTCTAACCATAGGTATGTCCATACATAAATACAACTATCTATTATAAGGTGGGAATAAATTTAAGAACATATCTATAGGCCTAATACTATGGTAGCAAGTGGACCTTGGGCCCTCTCCCTGGTGCTCCCTCAATGCAAGAACACTTTGTTCTATGAATCGGGTATTCCTCGAGGCTCACTGGCCCAACACGATCACAATGGGTGATAAGCAAATGTGCTGAAGAAAGCTGATGGTGCTCAGCCATCAAAGGGTATATCATCTGGGGTCTTAAAAGCCTACAGATAAACAATAGACCATTTACTTGAGAAGAGACCACACCCACACAGAAGAAGCACAACAGCCAACGTGGCCACTCAGTGGTGAAAGGTCTAGGCAATAGATAGCAAATGGTGGAGGGGGGAGAAACACATATCACTGTGTGCACACATCCCCAAGGTGCCCACTGAGGACATGTGGGAGCATGAGCAAGAGTGGTGAAGAAAGCTGATGGTGCCCAGCCATCAAAAGATATAGCACTGGGAGGGGGTAGGGGAAGATATAACATTTGGGATCTTAAAGGCTTTAGTATATATAAACAAGCAGCCATCTAGCTCAGAAGCAACAGAACCCACCATAAAAGAAGCTCACTTGCCTGTGCGATCATGAGGTGCTGAAACAATCAGGTATCAGACAACAAAGAACAAAATTCATTCATTTTTAAAACATACTATTAGGGCAGTCAATTCTTTCATTGTTATGAGGGACAGAACTCTCTCTCAAAGGTTTGTCCAGCCCTGCCGGGGGTGATTGTTCCTGTGGTCAAGTGGGATCAAGTCACCTACTCCTGGGGGCGCTGGGGCTAAGAAAATGTAACGTGGCCCCGGCCCTGCACCACCTTCACGGTCAGGACAGTCGGAGTCTTTCAAACTGTCATGGGCTTAATAGGACACAGAAAACAAAGGCAGCTCTTTACTTTCAGTGCACGACACCCTGGTGAGTTTCACGGGACGGGCTCCACTGGGACTTCTTGGCTTGCCCCGTTGTGAATGCAGAGGACTGATAGGCCTGGTTTCATGGCACTGCTGGCTGGGTTTGAACCTGCGAGTTCTCACACACTAGTCACCCGGGAGACCTTCAGACATGGAGAACACATGCCATCATCGTTGTCAGGTGCCATCAAGTTCGTTCCGATCCATAGTAACCCATGCACAACAGAACAAACCCCTGCCCCGTCCTGCTCCGTCCTCCCCATGGTTCCTGTGTGGGAGCCCACTATGGCAGCCCCCGTGTCAATCCATGTCCTTGAGCCCCTTCCTCTTCCCTGCTGCCCCAATACTCTTCCAAGCAGGATGTCCTTCTCCAGGGACAACATGTTTTCTGCCATCCTTGCTTCTAAGGAGCATCCTGGCCATACTTCTAAGACTGATTAATTTGTTCTTTTAGCAGTGCACGATACTTTCAGTATTCTTCACCAGCATCATAGTTCGAATGCATCTTCTTTTATTGGTCTTCCTTATTCAATGTCCAACTTTCCCGTGCATGGGAGACAGGTGGAAATACCATGACGTGGGTCAGACACACCGGGGTCTTCAATGGAACTCCTTCCTTTGCCAACACTTTAAAGAAGTCTGGTGCAGGAGATTGTACCCTGTGCAACATGTCAGGATGACAAACTGTGGGTGTAATAGTTAACTCGCTTTATTTCCAAGCTTTAGATAATCCAGTGTAAGTACTACCTCAATACATGCATTGTCTAATTTTTTATGAACAGGTTAGATGTTTTGTTTTTAAATGTCAGGTACCCTACAAACACCTTCTGGACCAGAAGGAGAGCTTTAAGCAGTGGCTTTGTGAAAACTCCCAATAGAATGTGTAACCCACTGCTCATGGCATCTGAGCACTCGCTGGCTCCCTGCCCATGTGAGCAGGGGGGCAGGGGGCCAGCCCTTTCCAAGTGTGGCATTTCCAAAGGGATTTGTCATCTCTTGACAGACCGCAGATCGAATGACCCATCCTCACATCAGGATGGTTTCACCACGTTACACGTGGGTCTTGTAAATCTCTTCTGTGTTTACCTTGTACATTTCAAAGTACCATATATACTTGATATCAGCCAGGGCACCTAATTTCACCACAAAAAACTCAATAACAAAATGTGATGAAAAAAAACTCGGCTTATACAGGAGTGTATACAGTAGCTGCTTCTGGGGTCTGTCTAGCAGCCACGTCGGCCTTTCAAGAACGAGTGTCTTCAACAGCAGAAAACTCCGAAGGACTGTCGGACTCCCAGAGCCAAGTCTGGGGTGCGTGGGGGGGGGGAGGGGCGGGGGGAGCGTAACACTAGCATTAAAAGGGAGAACACAGCTTGTGGAAAGCCAAGCAGAAAGTGCTTATTTCCTGTTTCAAGATTCAGATCAAACAGCCTCTTGTTTCTTTAAGCAATGTTTACTGTACATCAGCTTCCGGCTGCTATTTTCAGCACTGGAGTCCAGTATGCATGGCAGATAATGTGCTTGTCCTCAGAGGCATACAATCCAGCTGGTTTCGTTTAACTTTTAAAAATTTACCCGGAAGGCATAAAGAATACAGTTCATCTCTTTATGATGACCGGCTAAATTGCCATAACCGCCCAACCCTAAAAGACAGACACTGGCTTGGGTCCAGATAGGCAGACCATGTCCAGTCACCAAACAGACATTTGTTGGTGTCACTGGGCTCCATGGAGCCAGTTTCACGTCACAGAACAAAACACCGCCTGGTCCTGTGCTGCCCACACCACCATGCTTACGTTTGAGCCTCTTGTTGCAGCCACTGTTCAGCCATCTCGAGGGCCTTCCTCTATTTTGTTGCCCCTCTGCTTTTTTGGGGGGGGAGGGGTATCATCACTGCCCTCTGGTGGGAATGGGAGGCCCAGCCTTGCTCCTGGAGAGCTGCTGCTGGATTTGAACCGCCAAGCCAGTGGGCCGCAGTCCCTCACTCAACCACTACGCCACCGGGGCTCAGCCGCCCCTCTGCTTTGTCAGACATTATGTCCTTCTCCTGGGCCTGGTCTCTCCTGACAGCATGTCCAAAGCAGGTGAGATCAACTCTCCCCATCCTCGTCCCTAAGAAGCATTCTGGCTGTACTTCTTCCAAGACAGATTCATTTGTTCTCTTGGCAGTCATGGTACGTGCAATAGTCTTTACCAGCATCTTCCTTCAAATGCATTGATAACTCAACTGGTATTGCAGCCCGTCCCTGCCAAATGGAAGGAGCCCAGGTGCTGTAGTGGATTCCCACAAGTCCAGCAGTTCAAGCCCACTCGCCCCTCTGTGAGAGAAAGATGAGACTTTCTGTGCCCTGAAGATCTACAGCCACAGGGCAATTCCACTCTGTCCTGTAGGGTCGCTGGGAGTTGAAGTTTGCTTGAAAGACGTGAGAAAGAGCAAACCCAGTTGTATGAAGGGACTATTCAAAATTTTCTTAAATGGTGCAAAACTAGAATGAAAAGATCATGGAATGCTTCCATGAACTTTTTGAAGCCCCCTCACATTTCTACCACGTAGGCAGAAGTGTGCACAACATACCCCTGTCCAGAGGAAAGTAGATCAAGACACTCTGTGAGGCCCAAGGGGCCCCTGGAATCCCGGGCTGGTTCTCCTTTCAAAGTTCCCACCTCTTTGAAGCCAGCAATCCATGGAAATCTGTGAGTGCCCCAGAGGGAATACACCAGGTTAAGCCAGTGGCATCAGATTCCATTCTGACTCACAGCGACTGGAGGACTGACATCTCTGAAGATGACTCTGGAAGCCATGGCCTGTAAATACCACGTGTGATGACACTCTAATGGAGGCCATTGGTAATTTCATTGTCACACCCCTGACTATGAGCATGAGGCCCACTCAGGATCAAGAACAGAACGGATCCTGGGACCATTAAGGAAGAAGAGTCGTCAGGTGAGAACATTCCAAACCCCTACTTCAAAGGGCAGACGCCACACCCCAGGTAGCCCAGAAGGACCGTAGGAGAAGGGAGCCAGCACAGAAGAGTAGTGCCCAGACCATGAGTCTGTGGGGCAGAGCAGCAAGCAAGGTTCTGGGCCGCAGAGGCAGATGGACCAGAGAGAGGCTTGGCTGCCCACTGAGGAGAGGAGGTGCTATGGACTCCTGACTGTGTCCTAACTTGTAGAAATCTTCTAACCTCCCTAACAACACCCATCATCACGTCCCTTATCGGTGAGTTCTGTGTGGCCACTGTAATGCAGTATCCCAGCAGAAAAGCCCTGTTGGAGGAACGGTAGGTGCCAGAGTCAGGTCCTGAAAGATGGAGCACCGAGGGGCCTGTCTAACCTCAGTCTCATGGCCCTAAGCCTGGGGACAGTGAGGAGTCAGGCTCTCCCACTCTAGGTATCCAGAGGAGGTCAGAGGTGGCAGCTGCGACATTCATGTTCTCACTCACCCCCCTCACTTTGAAGGAGCAACCTGCCTGCCCCGCCTCCGTGGCAGATGGGTTCATTCTCTTGGCGGGGCGTGTCTTGTGCAATATTCTTTACCAGCGCCATAGCGAGCTCACGTTAAGATGTGGGGAAACTGAGGACACAGTGTATTTCAGGCCACAGCAGGAAGTGTGGAGGCAGTTTGTTCTGACCCTCAAGTCTAGAGGCTTACTGCCCCATCACCTGCAGAACTCCCCTTCTGCCGTCACTGGTGAGGCTACCTGCTATGGGGGATGGGTATAGCCTGGGAAGATGCCAGCGTCATCTGTTTATGAGGCAGATCAAAGCTGTTCGAGGAGTGAGGGCACAGTGGTGAGATTTAAGGCCCTGCACTGTGGGAAGAGTCCTGAGCCAGAGGGCATTTCCCACTAGGCTTGAGGGACGCACAGGGGGTTGGGACACAGGTGATTCAAAATTTCCGGTGGAGTGGACCCTGACTGAGGGCAGACTGTTCTGACCGAGGAGAACACTGCCTCCTCCCTCCCTGACTTCAGAGTTGTCTGCAAACTCTACTGGACCCTGCCACCCGCCTGGGGTGACCCTGCTGGAATCCTGATGGCAAATTTCACATGGCTTCCAGCTTCTCGGCTCAACCAGGTCGCTGAGGCACGGTGGTGGAAAGACGAACAGCTCATTCGGCGTTGACCTGAACCCCAAGGGCTCAGCACTTCCTGCCAGCCCCTGAAGGTCCTCATCGCAAAGTGTGGCATCCTGTGGGAAGGTTCGTGGTTCTCCTGCTTGGAGCCAGCCTTTCAGCCCCCACCTTTTCCAATAGCCAGTGCTCACATCATGTCTCTGTGTCCCAATTTGGTCATTCTCCTACTATGTCAAACTTTCTCAGAGTGCTATTGCACACTTAAGAGACATATTGCAAGCTTAATAGAAGGGAGAAAAATGATTACCAGTGACCTGATTCCAAGTCAGAAAGACTGTCACTCAGTCCACTCTGATCCATAAAATCCTATAGGACAGGGCAGAATTGCCCCCTGTGAGCTTCCAAGGCTGTAGATGGTTATGGGAGCAGGCAGCCTCCCTGTCTTGCTCCTGGAGAGCTGATGCTGGATTTGAACCATCAACCCTGTGGGCCGCAGTCCTGCACACAACCCCTATGCCACCAGGGCTCAGCCTATGTCACTCCACCTTATTGAGGGTCTTCCTCTTTTTCTCTGCCTCTTCACCTTCATGAGCATAACTTCCTTTTCCAGGGACTGATCTCTCCTGATAACCCATCCAAAGTATGTGAGATGAACTGTTGCCATCCTGGCCTCTGAAAAGCACTCTGACTGTACTTAGTTCAAGACTGACATGCTTCTTCTTTTAACAGTCCATGGCACTGTCCATATTCTTCACCAGCACTGTAATTCTTTTTTTTTTTTTTTTGTCTTTTTTTGGGGGGGCGGGCATCACTGCCTATTAAACCGGAGAGCCGCCGCTGGATTTGAACCGCCAAGCCCGCGGGCTGCAGCCCCGCACTCAACCACTTACGCCACCGGGGCTCAGCCCCACCAGCACTGTAATTCTAATACATCCTATTAGATGTAATAGGACTGTAATTCAGTCATCCTATTCAATGTCCAACTTTCACATCCATGTCTTAGGTCAGGTACACAGTAGCTCTCACAGTAACAATCATCCTTGCTTAACAACACTTTAAAGAGGTCTTGTGTCGCAGGAGTCATTTGATCTCTTGAATGCCGCTTCCATGAACATTGACTGTGGATCCAAGCAAGAGGCAACCTTGCTATCTCAATCCTTTCTCCATTTATTATGATGTTCCCTGTTGGTCCAGTTACGAGGACTTTCGTTTTCTTTACACAGGGAGCCGTGGTGGTGTGGCGGTTCTACAGTACTCTGCCGTTGCAAGGTCAGCATCAGAAACTACTTGGGAGAAAGATGAGACTCTACTTCTATAAAGAGTTAGTCTTGGGGCTGAGTCCTGGTGGTTTAGTGGTAGTTTGCGGGATGCGACCCACAGCGATGGCAGTTCAAATCCAGCAGCAAGGCTGGGCTTGCTACTCCCACCGGGGCAGTGATGCCACACACACACACACACACACACACACACACACACACACACAAAGATGGAGTGACACAGTGGCTGCAATGATGGGTTCAAACATAAGAACATTTGTGACGATGGAACGGGATAGGGCAATGTACTGTTCTGTTGTACATAGGGTCATATGGGTCAGTACCGATTAGATGGCACCTAACAACATATACCTATGGAGGGGAATTTATGAAAATGGCTCACCTAGTTATAGAACCAGGTAACTCTTGTCCACTTTCAAGTCCCTGGGTGAGATGGTAAGCTGGTTGCATCTCATGACTCATGCAGCGTGGGAGGTTGATCAATCCCCAAATCAGCAGCAACACCATAGGCTGAAGAGGGAGATAAATCCAAGGTCAGCAAATCAAACACGTGACTGGAGAGATGGATGAATTCAAGGTCAGCTGCAGGCCACTCATGACTCCTGGCAGCAGCAGGTAATATGGCAAGCCACTGGCTCCAAAGAATTGGAAGCCAACAACAACAACAACAAAAAGAACTGGAAGCCAACAAGCCAGATACAGGATCCAGGTCCTGGAAAAAGCAAGCAAGATGTGTCCCACTGGGTCCACATGGGAGGTAGAACATACTCCCCAAGGAAACTTCAGTTGCACCAGCTGTGACCCGCGCAAGGGGGTACATTCCACCCAAGTCTTCTCACAATCGATTGGCTGCTCACTGCAGATCTCATCATGGTGTTGAATGCATTGAGTTGGGTCACCTTATGGGGGGTGACTGACTAGGCCTTGGTTGCCCAACCACTCAGAATTGTGGTCGCATCAAGTAGACACCAAACCTACCTACCATAGTCATTAAGTACTTCAAGTCCACAAAATTTCAGCAAGCAAAATTTATCATCTGCCTGTCACAGGTTGTTCGTGAGTCTTCCTTCAATCCCTCCCAACGCTATATTCTTCTTCGGTTAGTCTAGCTTCTTGCTTTATGTGCTCAGCATACAGACAGAATTAAGGACAGTGAAAGACGACCACCTTCATGCTTTCCCTTATTTTAAATCCTGCAACAGGCCCTTGCTTGGTTTGCCCTTATACGAGTTCCACAGGAGCACAAGTAAGTGTCCTGGAATTCCCATTCCTTACAACATGATCCACAATTTATTATGATCCACAGAGTCGGATGAATTTCCATACTCAGTAAAGCACAACTAAGCGGATGTCTGCTGTTCTCTGCTTCCAGCTCTGTTCCACCTGATGGCAGCCATGCTATCCCTCATTCCATAGTCTTTTCTAAATCTGGCTTGAATTTCTGATGCTGACCACTCCCTGTCATTGCAGTCCTGGAATCATATCTAAATTCACTTCAGCCAAATTTTACTTACATGTGGCAATATTGTATTGCTAAAAATTTCTACATTCTACAAAAAAACGATCACCTTTTTTGGAATGGGTACAAGGAGAGATCTCCTGTCAGTTGGACAGGTTTTCCAAATTTCTTCGCACAGGTGAGTGAGCACTTTACGTTCTGCAGCCATTTGGTGAAATAGTTCAGTTGGTGTTCCACCAATTCCTGGAGTCCTGTTTTTCACCGATGCCTTCCATGTAGCTTGGGTTCTTGCTTCAGTACTGTTGGTTGAAGATCATATGCTATACTCTGAAATGGGTCTTGCACCGTAATTCTGTGTATTCCTTCTCTCTTTTTTGGATGCTTTTGCACCCTTCAATATTTTCCCTACCGCATCCTCCACTACTGCAACTTAAGGATTGTATTTTTTGTCTTTTTTTCAATATCAGAAAGATACAGAGCATATTTAAGCACATGCTCACATTTAAGTTAAAAGTTAATTGATTCTAACATCCCATGTTCTTGTTTTCAACCAATCACTGGAAAGATCCCCCACGTGGAATTCTCCCACCTCTGATTTTGCAGCTTCCAATCAGAATGCTGTATCGTCAGTTCTTTGTTTCACCTTAGAAGTGGGACTCTGTTACCTCACCAGTCTGGAGCATTTGATTTTACTTTGTGGGATCCAATGTGGCCCTGCTTCCAACTTTCAGTCAATCTCTTTCTTTTTATTTGAACAAAATGCCCGTTCTTACTCGTTGACCAGCGGAACCCCAACATCCTCAATGGAAAGAGAATTGTGCCACTGCCCACCTTTGCTATTCTTCCTTATCCATAGTTTTCCAGCCATGTTAGCTTTGATGAATAAGAACTTATCTTGGTCACATTTCCATCCTGTCTTCATTTATCAGTCCTCCAGCTGGAAGTGTTCTGATGCCCAGCTGTGAGAAAGGTGCTCTAGGGTAAAGTGACCAGATTTTAAGTGGAACACCATTGACCAGGAGCAGGAGTGGGATGGATGGGGGTTCTTTTTTTTGGGGGGGGCATCACTGCCCTCAGGTGGTGGGAGAAGAAGGCCCAGCCTCTGGTCCGTGGAGCTGGAATTGAACCTCCGTCCCAGTGGGCCATAGTCCCGCTCACAACCCACTACGCCACCGGAGCTCAGCCTGGGTGGGGGTTCTTGATGAAAAATTTGGTCTATATGGAACAACAAAAATTTTCATAGAATGCAAAAATAGTATTGTAATGTATTTATTTTATTTTTTAAATGCTGCAGGACATTGTTAAATTGTTAAAAAGCGAGACGTCTGGTCACCTTACTCTAGGGTCAATAATCCAGGAGGTAAGAGCTATACTTCCCCTGCACCTCGATCTCAGGCTAAACTTGCTGGAAAATGTTTATCAATAGGCTCTGCAGAAAAGAAAAAGGAGAAAGAGCTTGAATCTGCGCATTTTTCCATTTTCCTGGTGTAAATATTTCCATCATAGTTGATTCCCAGCTCCCTGAATGTAGAGTTGGAAAGAGTTGACTTTTATGAGCCAACAGGAGCCAGTTCCTTCACACCACAGACAGGACATGTAGTGGGAACAGGACGTGGCCTTCCTCTCGACAGGAAAAGGGGCACTAGGGCCTACGCGGGTTACGAGTTGGCATGGCTAAGTGAAAGGTCGGCAGTTTGAATCCACTCCCGGGAACACAGATGAGGCTGTCTACTCTTGCAGAGAGTTACAGTCTTGGAAACCCAGAGGGCTGATTCTATCCCGAGGAGGAGTCAACTGGATAGCAGTGGGGTTTGAGCTTCAAAACGAAAATGACACCTGCTTTTTTCAGGACAAGACCTCTGGGTGAGGCCATAGAAGACACAAAGACCGTCAGATAGATAAAAGTGGATCAAAACTCAACCAGAAACACAGGGGTCAATGTGAGCAGTTAATCTGTGGGCATGCCCGAGGTCAGACTGATTGCAGAAAGCAGCGAAAGGCTAGAAGTGGGCTGGGCACAGCGAGGCTTACAGACAGAAGAGAGGGAGTCAGAACTGATCAGTCATTGGCCAGGCTGCGCGTGCCCACGCCTTTACTGAGGTCACCGATAGCCGATCACCAGTGACTCAGGGCCGGCCACGCAGCTGCAGCCAAACTTCTTGATATTCACGTTTAACAAGTCTGGTTTTAAACAATGAAGAAAAGATTCATCTTTGGGGTGAAAAAAAAAAACCCTGTCAGGATTACTTTGGGGTCAGAAAAGTCCTAATGGCTTTTATTTCATGTGTAAGTAAAACCTTAAACCCAAAGTAACCAAGCTCGCTGTCATCCAGTCGCTTCCGGCGCATAGCGACCCTGATGAGGATACGGTAGAACTGTCCCGGTGGGTGTTCTGGACTGTTACTCCTGGCTTCTGTTCTGAGGTGCCTTCGAGCCTGTCCCCACCCCTCTGCACAACAGAAGGAAACAGCGCCAGGTCTGCACCTTCCTTTGCGGCAGCCACTATGTGGCTTCATCTGGTTGAGGCCCTTCCTCCTTTTTGCTGCCCGTCTCCGTTACCAGCTATGAAGTCCCTTGCAGGGACCAGGTCCTCCTGAGAACAGGTCCAAAGCATATCAGACGAAGCCTTGCCAGTCTTGCCTTTAAGGAGTCCGCTGGCGATATTTCTTCCAAGACAGATCTGTGTATCCTTTTAGCATTCCATGGTGTTTTCAGTATTCTTCTCCTGCACCACAATTCAAATGCACCAACTTCTTACAGGAGTAGAAAGTCTCATCTTTTTCCTGTGGCGGTTTCGAACTGTTGGCCTTGTGTTTGGCAGTCCCACGAGTAAACCCACGACACCACCAGGCTCCCTAAACCCAACGTAAAGTGTCTATGATCCTTTCTCTCACAACAAGCCTGAAGCAGTCTGCATGGGGCGTGTGAGTGTTTGCGTGTTTAATGTGGGTGAGTTGAGGATGTTTTCAAAGCATAGAATCCGTTCCTGTCTTGAAGGACTTTTGTTTTCCCTTTCAAGTAGTAACATGATCACAGCTGATAAGCAGTGTGGGACATGGACAAGGTTGATTGCCCTTCGGGCATGCAGGCGGGGTGGAAATTAGAGTTCCCTTCATGGCAAGCCTGAAAAGTCAACACATAAAATTCCTATAAATCTGATCTCTTGGGGAAATTGTTGCCCATCAGGGTATTTAGCGATCCTGAGGAAATTGAACAGGATCCTGATGAGACAAGATGGTCTCCAAGAAACGCCACCAACTGCACTTGACTTTAAATGACCAAGCACTTCTACATTCTTGCTGTTGGATAAAAATACAGTTTGCTTAAATTTTGTAGAGCCTAGATAAGAAAAAAAAAGTCCTTTTTTAATAAGGGAACGTGTGCTCAGATATTGTAATGAATGGAAAAATAGAGTCCTTGCCATGACAATTTCAAGGTCAGGAGTGAGTCGTGCTTGTAAGACTTCTGGCGTCTTCTGAGCAGGCTAGGCTAGTTAATCTTTGAGTAGTTTCTGAGAAGTGTCTCGAGTTATCCAATGAGCTTGATACCCAAACTCTATTGAGAGAAAGGAGACACGAAGCTTCTAAGGGCTAGTTCCAGTTTAAGGTATGACTCCAAGACCAACAGATCCAAACCACAAAAACAAAACCTCACGACTGTCGGGTTTTCACTACGTCGAGATATGACTACAAGCCCCTCTCATATGCATAGTTACAGTTATTACTAAAAAACAAAACTAAAAAAGACCCTCGCTGCCACCCGGTAGATTTGACCTCAGACTTGCCTCAGAGCGCAGATTCAGACTGTGCCTGTGTGTTTAGGGAGAACGCCTCACTTCCTTCCGCAGAGAGGCTGGTGCTTTCACATTGCCGACCTTGCAACTAGCACCCTCGCTGGAACCCAGGACACCACCTCACCTCCTTGGCTGTGAAGGGATCCCTGAGCTTCGCTTTAAAGATGATAGATAAATGAAGGCGGCTTCGAAAAGTTTATGGAACTTTTCTCCAAGCTTCCATTTCTCCACGAGCTTTTTGAAGCTGCTTTCGGATGTTAGACTAAAAGATGATGAAGGAGTCTTAATGGCTCAGTGGGTTACACATCAGGCTGCTAACTCGAAGGTCAGCAGTTGGAAACCACCGGATGATGAGGGATAAGATGTTCCCCAAGGATGGCCACCAGCCATTGCAGTTACACACTCGGCTGCAGAACCGCAAGGTTGGAAGTTCAAAACCCAGTCCCTCTTCCAGGGAAAGATGAGACTTTCTACTCCTTTAAAGAGTTTACAGTGGAACCCTGGTTCTCAACTGCATCAGTGCATGACCTGATCAGATTTTGATGTGAAATGTCAAGAAAATTTTGCGTCAGAGATTGAACAAAATCTTAGATTCCAACCCGATGCAGGTGCTTTTTATAAACAAGAGCAGTTCGTGTTTCAGTCACTCTGCATTAGTTGACGTTTGTGTGTGATGTTTAAACATTTTGTGGCTGTGTTCCAAGTGTTTTGCTATATTTTTCTTACTTTTAGTGGCTTTTTGGTACTGCTTTTTAAAACAAAAAAACAAGTGGATCCTAGGACAGAGTTTTTGTTTAATTAAAAATCATTTTATTGGAGGCTCGTACATCATTTTTCACAATACATAAATACATATACTGTGCCAAGCACCTTTGCATGTCTGCTGCTGTTATCATTTTCCAAATATCCACTTTTCCATTTGAGCCCCTGATATCAGCTTCCCATCCTTTCCCCTCTTCCCCTGCTCTCCCTTCCCCACCAACCCTCTATAGTTTATAGATTATTATTGTTCTGTCATATCTTACACTGCCCGACCTCTCTCCCAACCCATTCCTTTGATGACTGTCCTCCAGATAGGAGGTTATGTGTATATCCTTGCAGTTGGTTCCCTCTCTCTACCCCACCTTCTCTCCACCCATCCAGTGGCTCCAATCTCACCACTGGCGCCAAGGGGCTCATCTGTCCTGGGTTCCCCTTATGTCCAGCTCCCCTCTCTACCAGTGTACCTTCTCCAGTCCAGCTGGATTTGTAAGGTAGAGTTGGGACCATGATAGTTGGGGGGAGGAAGCATTCAAGAACTAGAGGGAAATTGTATGCATCATCACTGCCTCGTTGAACCTTGACTGGTCTGTCTCCTCTCCATGACTCCCCTGTAATGGGGTGATCAATTACCTACCAGGGGGCCTGCTCTCCCCCTCATTCTTAATGATGTGACTTTTGTTCTTTGATGTTCAATACCTGCTTCCTTTGGCCCTTCTTGATCACAGTCTGGTGCACTTCTTCCATGTGAGCTTTGCTGCTTCTGCAATGAACGGCTACTCCAGACACTTAGTCATTTGGTTTCTGGGCACCATCAGTTTCTTCCCTTCTGTTTGTCTCTGTATCCATTTGTCTTCAGTGATCATATCGGGAGTCAATTGATCCATTGATTTTGATTTTTGTTCTTTGATGCCTGATACCTGTTTGTTTCAGCACCTCATGATCGCACAGGCAAGTGAGTTTCTTCTATGGTGAGTTTTGTTGCTCCTGAGCTAGATGGCTGCTTGTTTACGCTCAAGCCTTTAAGACCCCAGACACTGTATCTTTGGATAGCTGGGCACCATCAGCTTTCTTCACCACTCTTGCTGATGCTCCCACATGTCCTCAGTGGGCGCCTTGCAGAGGTGTGCACACAGCAACACCTTGTGGCCACACTGACTGTTGTGCTTTTTCTGTGTGATGTGTGGTATCTTCTCAGGTAAATTGTCTATTGTTTATCTTCAGGCTTTTAAGACCCCAGATGATATATCCTTTGAAAGCGGGGCTCCATTAGCTTTCTTTACCACATTTGCTTATGTACCCATTTTACTTCAGTGATCATATCGGGCCAGTGAGCATTGTGGAATACCAGATTCATAGAACAAAGTGTTCTTGCATTGAGGGAGCACCTGGGTGAGAGCCCAAGGTCCACTTGCTACACTAGTACTTAACCTATAAATATGTTCTTAAATTCATTCCCTCCTTATAATAGATAATTATATTTATGTATGGACATGCCTATGTTTAGACCTCTGCAAGTGCCCTTTGTGTTCTAGCTCTTTCCTCTATTTCCTTCCATCTCCCTCCTGTCCCGCCAACATGCTTCACCTTCATTGACATTTCATTGCTTCCTCACAGATTCCTTGTCCTTGTTTAATCCCTACCAGGCCTCCCACTCCCTCCTTTCCATCAATTCCGGACAACTTGTTGTTCCCCCATCCATGAGCCTGTCCACGCCCCCTTCTCCCCCACTCTCCTGTTCTCCCTAGGAACCATCAGACCTGTCATTCTCTCCTCCCAACTCTCTGACCAGGAGTCAGGAGTCAGGAGTCTAATCCCTTCTTGATTCAAATTTTTTTTGGGGGGGTCAGTCCACAATGCTTCCCCACCATGTGACCCCCAAAATAAGACAGAGTTTTAAAAAGGAATTATCATAAGGAACTGACTAACTGTTATCCATATTGTTGATGATAATTTAGTTAAACCCTTTTAAAAACAGTTAAGGTTAAGGAAATGCCAACAACAGATGACATTAGACAGATTTTTTAAAAAGAGAAAGCCAGCCAGGTCCTAGTAAAAAAAAGACAATGAAGGGTGGGGACTGGGGGAAGGCTCCTGAAAAGCAGCTGCCAGTTGATTTTATAGAAGGGGATTCTCCTTCCAAACCATGACTTTCTCCGAACCCCCTTTCCACATCCGTGTCCACAGATCCAGATCTTCATCAACCTGAAGGTGTGGGCCATCCTGTAGCCGTTAAAAACTTTTTAAAATGTTGTTTCTTATTTAAGTTATATAATTAAAACTCCGAACTTATTTGCTTTGAAATCTCTGTGTAATGTTTTGTATAAAAAGGCAAGGTTAGGGTAAAAACCTGGTGGATTCATCTGTTTGGGGTTATTTCTTGTGGGAAAAATACATTCAGAATTCGACTGCATCGAATTTTGACACTCCTTCTAGAGCGGATTGGCGTTGAGGTCCTGGGTTCTACTGTCCAGTCTGGAAACCCACAGGGGCAGCTTTGTCTTATTGTGATGGGCAGGTTTGTTATGCCAACATGGCCACAGAAGATTGGTGGGTCTGTTGTGACGACACGACCAATGAATACACGGGATGAATTGAAGAGCAGAGATAGGAAGGGCTCTGCGAGTCCCGCCCTCTCTCTCTTGCTTCCAGATCTTCGGACCAGAAAGCTGCTTTGTTCGTCCTGTGCCTCGACCTCCAAGCAACACTACCCGTGGGACACCTAATCGTGAACTGTGGAGCTGTTAGTTGAGGATCCTTCAAGTCCTCTTCGCCACGCTCCTGGGACATACATCTCTTGAGCTGGGGACTGTTGGACTCTGTCATCTGGCTGACTGTTGGTGACCTGCTCTGCTGTTTGCTGCCTGTGACCAGATAGCCTGAATTGCTCTACAGAGGACTACTCAGCGACCCTCAAGACTTGAAGGACTGCCAGTCTTCTAGCTGCCTCACGCAAGTGAGTTGCACCGAGCAATCTGTACTGCTTTATAGATTACTTAACTGTTTCTTTCTTCTCTTATACACTCTTCTTTCTATATAAACAGATAAAGAGAATTACTAGTGTCCTGGTTTTATTTCTCTAGAGAACCCTCTCTGACACACTTATCTTATCTCTGTGAGTGGGAGTCGAGTTCAGATTTATGATTCTTTGGCACACCGCTTTCTAACATTCTATAACAGCGGTTTTCAACTTGTGGGACAAGATCACATTGGGGGTCGAAGGAGTCTTTCAGTGGTCATAGGTGACCATTGGAAAACACATATTTCATGATCTTAGGAACAGAGACACTGATCCTCTGTCCATCTCCATGCGGGGGCCACCCACAGCAGATATGCTTATCTGATGAGAAAGAAGCTATCTCAACCTTTAACTCATGTTGACTTTACACATGCTGTCCCAAAATGTAGCAATGTAGTTTACTGTACCTTTGCAACACCATGCTTCAAGACAAAATTTCATTTATTTGTAATTAGAAATAAATATTTCACAATATATAATTACATATTATTTTGTGATTAATCACTATCCTTTAATTATGTTCAATTTGTAAAAATGAAAGTGCATCCTGCATATCAGATTGCATGCATATTGTATATGCATATCCTGCATACACATTATGATTCATAACAGTAGTAAAATTAGTGATGAAGTAGCAATGAAAATAATTTTATGGTTGGGGACCACCACAACATGAACAACTGCATTAAAGGGTAGTGGCATTAGGAAGGTAGAGAACCACTCACTGTAAGATGGCCTTTAGTGTCATAACCAAGAGCACACTCTTTTCATAAAACAAAACTCATAATTTTATGTCAATGCCTCCCTGCTTTGATGCATCTGTTTCATTCACTAAAAACACCCCCTACAAGAGCCAAAATATGGCCTTGAGACAATCCCACCTGAATTTTGAGAACATCTTAGGAACAGACTTGACAGATTGAATACTAATGGCAGAAGGCCTGATAAATTGGGAGGACATCAAAATCATCATACACAAAGAAAGCAAAAGATCTTTGAAAAAACAGTAAAGAAAGAAAGGATCAAAGAGAATGTCAGAAGAGTCTCTGAACCTTGCTCTTAATTGTAGTGTAGCTAAGGAAAATCGAAGAAAGGGTGAAATCAGGGAGCGGAATAGAAACTGTCAAAGGGCAGCTCAAGGAGACAAAGTATTCAAATGAAATGTGCAAAGACCTAGAATTAGAAAACCAGAAGGTAAGAGCACAGTCATCATGTCTTAAACTGAAAGAAAAAGTCAAGCCTCGAGTTGCAATATTGAAAGATTCTATGGTCAAAATATTAAATGATGCAGGAAGCACTAGAGAAGATGGAAAGAAGACAGAGTCACTGTATCAAAAAAAATTCTACCATTTTAAAAGGTGATACATCAGCAAGAACCAATGGTGCTGAAGGGAGAAGTCCCGCACTGAAAGGGAGTAATGCACTGAAAGCATTAGCCCAAACAAGTCTCCAGTATTGATGGAATACCCTTGACATGTTTCAACAAGCTGATGAAACACTCCCTCATCTATGCAAGAAAACCTGGAACACAGATATTTGACCATCTGACCGGAAGAGATTCATATTTGTACAGATTACCAAAAAAAAAGGTGACCCAACTAAATGCTCAAATTATAGAACATATCACTGATATCACATGTAAGTAAAATTTTGCTGAAGATCACCCAATAATGATTGCCGCGATAGATTGATGGAGAGTGGCCAGAGTTTCAGGTCAGACTCAGAAGAAGAGGTGGAGCGAGGGATATCATTGCTGATGCCAGATGAATGTTGGCTCACAGCAGAGAATGCCATAGAGATGTTTACTTGTGTTTCATTGACAATACCAAGGCATTGGTGTGGACCTTAACAAACTAGGGACAGCCTTGAGAAGAAGGGGACTTCCGGAACACTTCATTGTGTTCTTTTGGAACGGTGGATTAAGCAGCAACTGTGTAAATGGACCAAGGGAGTACAGCACGGTTTAAGTTCAGGAAAGGCGTCCAATAAGGTTGTAACCTCTCACCATACTTATTCAATCTGTATTCTGAGCAGACCAGCCGCGAAGTTGGCTTATACAAAGAAGAATATGGCATCAGGACTAGAGGGAGGCTTATTAACCACCCAGGATATGCAGATGACACAATCTTGCCTGCTGGTAGTGAGGGGACTTGATGTCCTTGCTGATGCAGATCTTGGATTGCAGCCTTCAGGAGGGATCACAACTCAATATAAAGAAGACCAAAATCCTCACAACTGGGCCAACAGTGGGGGAAAGGTTGAAAGATTTCATCTTTCTTGAAGCCACAAGAAGAATGCTCATGGAAGCAACAGTCAGGAGATCAAAAGTTGCATTGCGTTTGGTCAATCTGCTGCACCCAACCTTTTCAAAGTGTTGAAAAGCAGAGGGTTGCTTTGAGGACTGAGGTGCCCCTGAACCAAGCCATGCCTGATAAATGCCTGTGAAAGCTGGACGTCGAAGGAGGAAGACTGAAGGAAGAATCAGTGCACTTGAACTGTGCTGCTGCAGAAGAATATTGCAAGGACCGTGGCCTGCCAAGAAAGCAAACATCTGTCTTGGAAGAAGTGCGGTCAGGGTACTCCTTAGAGGCCAGGAAAGCAAGACTTTGTCCTACATCCTTTGGACATAGTGCCAGGAGAAACTAGTCCCTGGAGAAGACATCATGCTTGGTAAAGCTCCTGGGGCAGTGTAAAAGAGGAAGGACTGAGCTGGACTGGCACAGCAACTGCAACAATGGGCTCGGGGACTGGAAGTACTGTGAGCATGGTGCAGAACGGGACAGGGTTTCCTTCTGTTGAGTGTAGGGTTGCCTTGGTTTGAAACTGACTAGATGTCATCTAATAAGAACTGTGTTCAGAAAACACTCTGGCATGCTTCCAGGCCGACTTTAGAGGGCCTTTATTGAAGCTGTCTCTAGATACTTGGTCATACCTTTTAGACCATGATAGGTTACATCTTCTTCCCCAACTCTGATATATTGACCCAGCAACTCACTGAAATCGAGTTGGTACTGATTCATTAGTGACCTTTCGGACAGGGCAGAACTGACCCTTTGGGTGTCTGAGACTATAACTCTTTATGGGAAAAGAACGCTTCATCCTTCTCCCATAGAGTGGCTGGTGGTTTTGAACTGCTGACTTTGTGGTTAGCTGATCAGTGCACAACTCACTATGTCATCAGGTCTCCTACATTAACATGAAGTGTTTGGACCTCCTCTCCACATGCGGCAGTCACCTACTGGTGTCAATTTGAGAATTAAGAGTGTAGGGGTGGAGTCTCGCCTGTCAATCCGGAGATAGCCAATGAGACCTCCGTGTGGGCATGGCCTTCTCCTGAGAACTCTGGGAAATGTGGTAATCCCCTCTTGGAAGTACTGTGAGGCAGAGACACTGTCTCTCTTGGTTCATGTCCTTGGAGACTTTCTACTGACAACACTCACTTGGAGATGCTCTATTGACAAGACTTACTTCCTGCGAGACTTCCCTGAGGAGAGACCACATGGACCCTACTGCGGCCAGAAACCTGGATCTCGAGAAGCCATGTAGAGACCCCTGCCAGTGATGAGATGTTTCTTCCATCACTGACTTTGCACCCACTGGCTTGTGATCTCCCTGCATTCAGCACCATTGCATGTATTTTGTGACTCTAAAGAAGATTTTATTGATTGCTGTCAGACATATGGGCTAATATCAGCCTTATGACCTTGGGCTGGACTGGGTTGGGATGTTTTCTTAATGGACAGTTGCTCTTGTATATAAAACTCTTTCCTATATACATATGAGTGTTTGTGAATTTGTTTCTCTAGTCTACTCAGACGACAACACCGCACCAAAAAGCCAAAACCCAGGATTCTTAGAAAGTAAAGAGTGTCTAATTTGTCCCCGGTGACCAGTACCTCCAATGCAATGCCACAAAAACAAATTCATTGCCATCAAGTTGATTCTAACTTCTAAGGATCCTCTCGAACAGAGTAGAACTGTCCGTGTACACTTCCGTAACGTTGCAGAGGAGCAGAGAGTCTCATCTTTTCCCGGCATGGCAGATGGTGGTTTTGAACTGCTGACCTGGCAGTTAGCAGTGTCCACCGCCCATCCTAAAACAGGACACACCCACTGCCCTCAGGTCAGTGCCCACTCAGAGTGACCCTGCAGGACAGGGTCGACCTTCCCTTGTGAGTTTCCCAGCTGGGTAGTGCTTTCTGGGAATAGATAGTCTCGTCTTGCTCCTTCGGCACAGCTGGCGTTTTCTTACAGTTGCTCCTGCAGTCACCAGCCCAATCACGACGCCACCCAGCGCTGCAGCTGCTGACCCACGCGCTCAGAAATAAGTGTTTGCTGTGTCCATTTTGTGTGTGTTGGTTTCTAAGCTCCTTGCAAACGGAGACCAGGTGGTGGTGCATCTTCCTCTCATTCATGGTGTCTCGCACGGGGCACTGTGTGTTTCTTGGCACTCTATCCAGCAGAATTAAATGCTGGCTGCACTTCAGTCCTCTGGAGGAAAAGAACAGAAGCCCTGCTTTCTTGTTGCTGCTCAGTAGGCCAGCCGTTACTGGCCCGGTGGTATCGCAATGATTTTAAGTCAAGAACGAGTTTGTGGAAAGGCAGAATCCCTGAAGGTCATGGCCTCAGAGGAAACAGGGAGCGGGGGAGGGCAGGAAGGACATGGAAGGGAACGATCTTGGGGAGGAAAAGAGGTTTTTAAAGCCGAGTCTCCATTTCCTGTTCTCCCCTATCATCTTTTAAAAACTTTCTTGGTTTTGTTTTGAAAAGCGTAAACCTTGAGAAAAGTTGAAGGAACAGTCCCAGACACCCCCCACATAACCACCCACATCTCTCCACACCCATTTCCTCTCTCTGAGTGTATTTATCTGACTATATTTATACACA
This sequence comes from Nesogale talazaci, assembly GCA_004026705.1. NCBI lineage: Eukaryota > Metazoa > Chordata > Mammalia > Afrosoricida > Tenrecidae > Nesogale > Nesogale talazaci. Next base: position 53,610 of record PVJH01007338.1, on the reverse strand, counting down.
TACACTTACACTTCCCTTTCACCATGACATTTCACCCCAAGAGGCTGCCCCTCGAGTCACTCAAGACAGGAAGGTGCTCTTGTACCCTAAGAAAGCCAACAGTGATTCAATAACACCAGTTGTTGTTATCATCATTTTGTTTTCTTTAGTTCCGTCACCTTGCACACCTTGTGTTTTTTTGTACACATTATTATCTCTGCAGGTCTATCTTGATAAGATAGCCTGGATGAACAGTCTGGAGGAGAAAACAATGGGACTAATGGTGGGGGGTGGGGTGGGAGAGGGGGAGGTGGATGAAAGGAGGTGGTGTTGACCAACCCAGGGATAAGGGAACAAGTGATCCATAATCAGTGATGAGGTGGGTGTGAGAAGCCTGATAGGGATTGATCAAGAGTAATGTAACAGAGAGATTACTGAAACCCAAATGAAGGCTGAGCATGATAGTGGGACAAGAGGAAAGTAAAAGGAAATAGAGGAAAGAACCGGGAGGCAAAGGGTATTTATACAGGCCTAAATACAGACATGAGCATAGGTAAATATATTTGTATATGATGATGGGGAAATAGATCTACACGCATATACCTGTGGTTTGTAATCAGGAAAGGTGCATGTCTGTTTTATCTTTTCATTGAATTTAGTCAATCATTATACTTAGCAAATGAACAGAGAAGCTGGACTACATGAAGCAGACCCCAGTGTCAGGTCTGAAGAATACTCGTTAACAACCTGTGATACAGATGAGAGAGCTTTCTTAATGAAGGGGAAGAGGACTTGAAGTACTTTTGGATGAAAATCAAAGCCCTTGCATATGGGCTATATCTCCACTAAAGAAAACAGAAATCATCACAACTGGATCAATAAGCAAACTCATGATAAGTGTGGAAAACACTGAATTTGTCAGGGTTTTCATTGGACTAAGATCCACAATCAGTGCTCATGGAAGCAGCAGATGAGAAATCAAGCAATGCGGCAGAGAATGATAGGACTTTTCCACAATTAGATCTACTCCAAAATATTAAGCAAATATTAGTAACCATTTGCCAGCAATTGGTGGGAGATCAGAAACTTACATATATTCTCCTTAAAGGTTTCAGCTATCCAGAGACCTTCCTCTCTCACACAAGAGATAAGACAGACTCCCTGCTTTAACGGTGATGGGTCACTCTCCCTGAATGCTTTCGTTAAACAGCTCACCAACCGAAGGGCAGCTAGGGTTAGACTGCTGCCATCAGGAGTCTGCTCATCTTATCAGATGTACACCCCAATACCAATCCTCCCTATTTTGTGTATGCCCCTAGATTATCCCTCCCATCATTTTATTACCTACAGCACCGCTCTGACCTTGCATGTATGTCTTTTCCTGTAGTTTGGGGCTTACACATCCCAAGAAAGGATATAAAAAAGGCCTTGGTTAGTAATAAAGGTCTCTCTCTCCATGTGGACCACCAAGCTGGGCTGAGGTGAGCATGCTACCATGAGATGTGTCTGACTCCATTATTTCTCTTTCTCATGCTCACTGTGACTTTACTACAATGATTAATTAATTATTGCCGTGCAATTGCACCTACCGAACCCCCGATGTTACCGTCAGAGGCTGGCTCCTCTGACAACAATGTCTGACATCAGGCAAATCTCAGTACAAGTCTTCTTTAAAGTGTTGAAGGGCAAGGATGTCATTTTGAAGACCGAGGTGTGCCTGACCCCCAAATGGTATTTTTAATCCCCTCATATGCATTTGAAAATTGGACAATGACAAGACTGAAGAATTAATGTCTCTGAATTATGGCGTTGGCAAATAATATTGAATGTATCATGGGCTGCTAGAAAAATAAACAAATCTGCACTGGAAGAAATACAGCTAGAATGCACTGTAGAAATGAAGATGATGTGATTGTATCCTAAGTGCTTTGATCATGCTGTCTGGAGGGATCCCTGGAGAACAATGAGGACAGCTCCCAAGGAGATGGACCGAGACAGGGGCCCTAACAATGGGCTCCAACATAGAAAAGACGGTGCAGGAGCAAGCAGTGCTTTGTTCTGCTTTACACAGTGTTGCTAGGAGTCAGAAGGGACTCAATGATCCCTAACAAGAACATTGAAATATTCCATCAGAGGGGTGCTTCTTCAGCTTCCTCCACGTTCTGCATTTCTCTTCTCATGAGGCTTCATTAGTTTCAAGAAGAAGATGTCAACCTAGACTTTGATTGTATTTGGGCTTGTCTGTGCCGATGCGCACTGACTTGCTGGGTTTGGGTTTTGAGTTTTGCCTGATGTGGGGACAGAAGGACTCAGAAGCAAAGATTCCCCTGTCAGCCAAGTGGCGCTCCAGGAGAGCTGGTTCCCATAGCCTTCCTGGAGAAGGCCAGTTATTCCGCCTAAGGGAGGGACCTTCTCATAGCTGAGGGCAGTCGTCCACATGGAAATTATCAAAAGGCACACCTGTGATCCAATATTTTGTTGCTTTTCGTAATAGAGCTTCATCTAAATTCTTCTTGGAGAATATATTTATTGAACATTAATGCCTTTTAAAAATTATTTTGAACCAATTTTTAAGGGATATACCACTAGCCTTCTAGTAAGAAATCATCTCTCTCGCCTTATCTACATGAGAGTAAAATAAAAACAAAGCCGGGCTGAGCCCCAGTGGCGTTAAGTGGTTGAGTGCAGAACTGCAGCCCGTGGGCTTGGTGGTTCAAATCCAGCAGCAGCTCTCAGGAGCGGCACTGGGTAGTGCCCATGACCACCAGAGGCAGTGACGCCCACAAAACAACAACAACAACAACAACAACAAAAACAAAGCCATGTCTGTAGTTTGTTCTCAACAACTGACATGTTTCTTAATAACAAGAGGTGAGTTGGCCCATGAGCCCTGGAGAGCCTTGGCTTCCTTCAGTGGTTGCCTCCCAAGCAGGCTGTGGTGAGGTTTGTGGTGAAGCCAGTCTTGTGAGTGAACTTAGTTTCTGTTTCAGATTTTATGGTGAAAATCTATTCACCGACAAACTTTGGTATCTGTGGCAGCGAATTCTCCACATGGGAGGTTGTTATTATTGTTAAGTGCCATCAAATCGCATCTGACTCACAGAAACTCATGTAACAACAGAACAAAACACAGCCCAGGCCTCTGCCCTACTTACAATGGTTCCGTTTGAACTCACAGGTGCAGCTACTATGTCAACCCATTTCACTGACGGCCTTCCTCTTTCGTTACCGATCCTCTGCTTTTCCAAGCATGACGTGTTTGTTCGGGTTGACTAGAGAAACAGATTCATAGACATTCCAATGTGTATAGGAAAAATATTTACATAGAAGAGCAATTGTATATTAAGAAAACAACCCAGTTCAGTTCAGATCAAGTTCATAAGGCTACTATTAATAGCCCATATGTCTGCTACCAGTCTATAAATTCCTCTTCAGAGTCACACAACACATGCAATGATGGTAAATTCAGGAAGATCGCAGGCCACTAGGTGGAAAGTCTTGTGGACCCATCGCAGTGTGGAAGCATCTCAGCCCTGGTAGAGGTCTCCTCCAGCTCCAGGGCTCTGGCCTTCGTCAGCGTTAACTCCAGCTATCTTGTCAGCAGGAAGACGAAGCAGAGAGAGTCTGTGTCCCACCTTCCGGGAAGAAATTGGAGTTCCCCAAATCCTCAGGGAAAGGCCATGCCCACAGAGAGGCACTTATCAGAGGAAGCCAGCCTCTGATACATACACATATCACGGGTTCAATAGGCACAGTTGTACAGCGATAACTAATTATTATTTTAGTTATAGAAAGCATGGGAAAGAAAGAAGTAATGAGTCAGACACATTTCATGGTGGCATGCTCACCTCAGTCCGTCAGGTGGTCCCCGTGAAGGGGGAGAGGATGGGGGAAGGGATCACATGAGGACAAGGGGGTGAGAGAGTCTTCCAGTTTATCACTCACCCACGTTTAAATCTACTTGGGGTCATCACAGGAAGGGGATGTACAATCAGGAAGGGCATGAGCTAAGGGCATGCACGTAACACCAAGGGGAGGGACTAAGGATACACTTGTGAGAAGAAGGGCAGACCCTAGACTCAATATGGCAGCCTAACCTTGATCATCCTTGGGTGGGCTTGACCTCTTTGTAAGGAAGTAGTCTGCTACTATTCTTATCAGAAGGGGGTGGATCGACTTTAGGGACAGGCTAGACAGTCTGACTGCTGTGGATCCCTAATAACCCTTAGGGAGAATAACCCTAGGTCAACTGCTTCCGTTGTGCAGTCATAGGCCACATGTAGCAAGCAGCTTAAGTGAGGCATATATTTTGGGAAGACAACTTGGGAGAAATCTTTCTGTTCCCCACAGACATTATTGACCATAACCTGATTGACAGGCTAGACTCCACCCCTTCGCAAGTAGACAGGAAATTATGTAATTGCACACAAGATGTCCTTCTCCAGGGCCTGGTGCCTCTTATCCAGACCAAAGTATGTGAGACATGGTCTTGCCAGCTGAGTTAGTCCGGGTAGACTAGAAGAACAAATTCAAGGACACACACATGGATATAAAAAATGGGTTTATATTCAAGAGGAACAGTACATTGAGAAAACATCCCAGCCCAGTCCATCTCAAAGTCACAAGTCCGATATTAACCCATATGCCCGAAATCAGTCCATAAAGTCTCCTTCTGACTCATGAAGTCACAAGTTAGTGGGTACAGAGTCCTGACACCGACAGGGGTCTCCCCATGGCTCCTTACTTCCAGGGCTAGGGTCCATCAACAGCATCCCATGGTGGCAGAAGCAACTCATCACTGGCAGAGGCCTCCATGTGGCTGCCCCAGCCTCAGAGGTCCGGCTCCATCAGGGCAAAGCCGTGTGGTCTCTCCACCGGCTCCTCCAGCCTCCCAGACGCCGCCATTCTGTGTTGCCTGTGGTTAATCATCTCTGAAACTAACTCCCAACAATTGGGGGAGATAGCTTCTCATCTTCACGAGGGAAACATCGTGAGATTTCCCAGGAGTCTCAGGTGAAAGCCATGCTCACATAGAGGCCTCATCGGCTACTCAATGGCTATCTCCAGATTAACAGGCCAGACTCCACCCCTATATTTCAATCATAAAATTAACATAAGCACATGACTGCCACATCATCTTAGCTTCTAAGGAACGCTTTGACTATACATCCTTCAAGCTAGATTTGTTTGTTTCATGTGGTATATGCCGATGCCTCTATCACAATATGCATAACAACTATACTAGTATAATTCTCCGTAATCAATGACCATGGAAGCAGCAGTTTTACAATCTGTGTTATTTTTAATTCAATAAAATATTGGAGAAATCAAATGACATTGCATTGGGGCTGCAAAATCCCCTGGTGAAAGTGTTTAAAAGGCAGAGATGTCATTTTAAGGACAAAGGTGTACCTGACTCAAGCCATTGCATGTGTCTCTCTTTTAAAATAGTTTTATTGGCACTTACTCCTCATATACAAATTCAATAGTTCCATCATATCAAGGAAAAGTTGTACAATCATCACCACAACCCATTTTAGAACAGTCCCCCACATGGTTAAATCACTTTTAAATTGGGTTGTGCAATCACCCTCAGTTCTAGTGTTCCCCAATCTACAATTTTTGTCCCCCCCCAATCCTTCATCCTTCCTATGTCCCACCCCCACCTCCCCTATAAACCCTTGTATCAGTTCTCATCTCTGTGCGTCTACTCCTCCTGTGCTTCACAAACTGGAACACAGAAGCAAAATAGAATGGTAAGGATAAAATAACAATAATGCAAAAATAAAAATACAAGCATACAGCAAATATATTGTGATAAGAGGTGGATGAGCAGATTGTGATAAGAGGTGGATGAGCCCTCAATAAAATGATTAAACTAAAAGTCAGTCATTTTTGTCATGGAACCTACGAGCAAGACTTGCACCTAGAAGACTTTCAGGTTGGGTCCGGGGGAGGTCAACTGGCTAGCCAGTTCCATCCGGTGTAATCACTCTGACAGTGATCTCCAGCTGGTAGTAAAGCTGTTTGAGACGCTGGCTGAAGCCAGAGTCTTCCCAATTGCCTCCAATGCATGGAAAACCTGGACCAGGATTAAAAAGTTCAAGAAGTCGAAGAGATGCCTCTGGCTGGTGCTGCTGTGCGGAGCATTGGCTGTGCCGTGGACTGGCAGCAGAACGAACACACCTGTCTCAAAACAGCACAGCCAGACAGCTCTGAGAAGCAAGGCTGGTGAGGCTTCTCCTGCCTTTGGCTCTGTGATCACAAGGCACCGAGGTCTGGAGAAGAACCTTGTGCTCAGTAGAGTAGAGGGGCAGCGGATAGCAGGAAGACCCTCGGGGACGGGCACTGACCCAGGGGGCTCACCCACAGCAACAAGGGTGAGGAGGGTGTGTTGGCTTTGCTGTAGTGGTTAGGTGCCTTCCGGCTGGACCCAGCTCCCAGCGACCTTATGCACAACAGAATACATACTGCCAGCCCTGCGCCGGCCTCCCGAACCTTACATCTGACTCCGTTGTCGCAGCCACTGTGGGAGCCCCTCTTGTTGAAGGTGTTCCTCTTTTTCGATACCCAGGACTTTACCAAGCCTGATGCCTTTCTCCAGAGACCGGTCTCTCCTAACATGTCTGAAGGACGTGAGACGAAGTGGCACCTTTCCTGCCTCTGAGGAGCACTTTGGCTGTCCTTCTTCTAAGGCAGACTTGTTTGTCCTTCTGACGGTCCCTGGTGCTGTGGGAATTCGGCTCTAGCACTGTTCATGTGGATGACACAGGGCTACGCAATATTTTGCTTGGTTGTTCCCAGGGCCCTTATGACTCAGAATGGACTCGCCAGCACCTAAGCAGGAAATAGAATTCTCTCCCAAAGATCCTGGGTACTCCTTATACAAGGACCTGGTGAAGCTTAAGATTCCTACGGTAGCCTTCTCCTGGTCCGCGGTGATCTCAAGACATGTCCACGACGATTGTGAGAACCACGTGGTCTTTCTGCTCCTGAGACAAGAAAACCCAAACTCCAAGAGGGTGTCTTCTCAGGCCCATGGCCAAGCTGCAATATTCCATCGAATTAAAAGGGACATGGGATTAAGATAAGAGTCCATTTCCGGGGCTGTTCAAATGCCAAGAACGAACCCCGTCCTGTAATTGAGGTCTCTGGTGCCACTGGCGCTTTGCCTTCAAGGACTAATCTGTGGGTGTGTCACGTGATCCCTCCCAGGGCAGCCTGGGCATGGGCTTCCAGCAGCATGATGGTGAAGGAGAAGGGAGGAAACGGGGTGCTAGTAACACACGTGGGTGCCACGAGCCAGAGTTCTTGGCACCGGGCTTGCTTTGGCTCTGGGTTTGGAGTTAGGGAGACCCAGTAGTTATTGGTGAGGTTGAGATCCAATTCGTTTCTTGGTGACTAAGAGAACTTTGGCTGCTCCCTCTCTGCTGAGGCCTGGGGAGCTGTGGGGAGCTGAGGTGCAGACGAGGAGATGGGGAAAGGTCTCTCTGCCAAGGGGACTGTTTGTTCGGAGTGTGGCCGCGGTGAGAAGGTGACCGAGCCCTGGACAAGGGAGGGAAGGGAGCAGTGAGAAATACAACCGTGGGAGGAGATTGACCAGAGGGCCTACAGCTTTGGAAGGAGACTCGTGATTCCAGTTTAGCTCTGCTGGCCTACTGGAGAGGAGGTTTAAGTGCTGAAAGTGCCGGCGGTGCGCAGGGTTCGCGTTCAGCACTTTGCACCCACCACAGAAGAAAGGCCAGGCAAGCTGCCGCTGTCAATAGCTACCTGCAAACTTTCTATTATGAATCGGGCGACGGTTTGCAGAACAGGTACGGCAGCGCACACCCATGTGGTTGCATCGCACTGATGGCGGTCCTCCGAATGGAGTGTCTCGTGCATATCCTGCTTCCTCCCTTTGGTTAACTGTCTCCATTCCTCCTCCGTTCCCGAGCCTTCTGAACGTTGTCCTGGGGAAACGGCTGCCCTGCAGAGCCCTGGAGGTGCAGTGCTTGGTTTGTGCTTCAGGTTTATGGGCTGTAAGTTGCCTGGCTGCTCCATCACATTCAAAGGCCCTAATTTTAGCAAAGCAAATGGCCCCTTGAGACTGGAGGCCTGGTTTGGAGACCTGGATTTGGAAAGAGAGAGAGAGAGAGAGAGAGAGAGAGAGAGAGAGAGAGAGAGAGAGAGAGAGAGAGACCCGCTATGGTTTTGCTTAGATGTCCAAAAAAGCCCGGCAGGAGCTCCTGGGGGCCTCGTAGATGCCATCACCTCCTGGATACAGCGAACTACAGAGAAAGCAACCAAATTTCGCCAACAGGAAGAGCTGTCCTCTGGGTGACCTCTGCTAACCCTGAAGCCTTCACATCCTGCTTGAGCAGACATCCCACCCCCAGATCCAGCTGGCTCTCTGAACTCTGAGTTCCTTCCCGCTGCCTGGCTCTGTCTTCTGGCCAGGACGCCGGCTTCTTTCTGGGTTGCAAAACCCTGTGGGCTTCTCTGGAGCTAACCCAGGCGAGGGAGGAGGGGTGCGCCTCTCCCGATCCAATGGGGCGCCTCTCCTCATCTCGGGGAACAAGCGTCTCCCTCCCATGTGTGGTTGTTTTTCACCCACTGCTCTTTTACAACACAACCCATATGTTCCCCCTACCCATATGTCCGGGGTCCGGGCTGGCTGCTCTCCTGCTGCGAGAGCCCGGTCCTCATGCTGGCCCAAAGCTTCCTCCACCTGGCCACCTTCCTCTTGTGCTCTTTGTCCCTTGTTTATGCCCTGAACACCTGGAGGGAAACGAAGTCCACAGACGCCCACGGCCGGCCTTGCACGTGTGTTGAGTGCTCGGTGATGAAATGGAGCAGCAGTGAAGGAATGATGCAAACTATCACGAGGCAGGCAAGCCAGGACCGAACCACGATTGGTCTGCCAATCGCTTCGGCTGCCAGCACCTTCTTGGGGGGCAGGGGTTGGAAGTGCGTGTGTTTGCGCCATCCTATTGATGAGACAGGCAGACCTCTTTCTCTTGCATCTTGCTGTACGGATACTGTCTGCTCATCGGTGGAGGGGTTATGCCCCCCCTCCCTGCTTTAAACAAGGTGCTTTCCCAAAAGCACGTGCTCCCCGCCCCTCCCCACAGACCCCATGCGTCTATGTTATGTCTTGGTCATTCTCACACTAGTTAAAGCTTTTTCAGAATCCTGCTGCACATTTCCCTCACTGCCCTCTGGCCACTGCTGACTCATAGCGACCCCCTGTGGGCTTCCAAAACTGTGAACTGTTTACAGGAGTGGAAAGCCCCATCTCTCTCTTGAGAGTGGCTGGCGACTCACAGCCCAACACATAACCGGCACACCACTGGGGCTCCGAGACTCTAGCCTAGAGTCGATATCATTTTGATGTGCATTCGGCAAGGTTATGTGTTCAACTGCTAACCGCAAGGTCAGCAGTTCGAAACCGGCAGCTGCTCTGAGAAAGAAAGACGGGCTTTCAACTCATGTGACGTTTGTCTCCGAAACTCTCAGGGGCAGTTCTACCTGGTGTTAGTCCGGATAAACTAGAGAAACGGATTCATAAACAGGTATATGGATATAAGGGAAAGGTCTATATATAAGAGGAATGGAACATTGAGAAAGCATCTCAACCCAGTCCAAGGTCATAAGTCTGATATTAGCCTATTTGTCCGATACCAGTCCATAAAGTCTCCTTGCTACTCACATAGCACGTCCAATGACACCAGGACAATTACAGGCCAGTGGGTGCAGAGTCTTGTGTATCCAGCGGCAGTAGAAGCATCTCAGGGCTGGTAGGGGCTTCTCGGGCCCCAGAGGTCTGGTTCCATCAGGGCAATCCCATGTGGCTTCTCCTCCAGGTTCCAGGACTCAGGAGCTATCAGCATGCCGCCATCTTGTCTTGTTGGTAGACTGAGTCCGAGAGACTGAATCAAGTCTCTCGCCTCCAGTTGAGAAATACCTTGAGACTTCCCGTAATTCTCAGGAGAAAGCCATGCCCACACAGAGGCCTCATTGGCTATCTGAAGATTGACAGGCTAGATTCCACTCCTACCTCCCAATCATGAAACTGACATCAAGTACAGGACCGCCACACTTGGCCTATAGGGTCAATGTGAGTCGGCATCGCCTTAGTGGCAGCGAGTTTGGTTTTTTGGTTCTGAAACTGATGGGGCTGGTGGTCTCCCCTCAATTGGCCTGTAGGCATTTGTCTTGGTAAGCTAGTTGTCTCTTTGGGATTTGCTTAAGTTGCAATGCTACCTCGGTTCCTTATTAATGCCAACTTAAAAAAATCGTGGTAAATATATAATAGGTGAAAAAACATGTGTGAATTCCACTATCCTCACCTTCGCAGTCCAGTGACTGATGAAATAGGCCCATCGTGTTCACTAGTCACACTCGGTAGTGCTGAAGTTCTCCATCCCCTGAACCACCAGCTCTGTGCTGTTTCTGCATGCAAGCCGTTGCTCCAAGCGGATTCTGACTCCCGGTGTATCAGAGCTGGACTGCGCTGTGGGCCGTGTTCATAATCTGCCTCTGCTACCCCCCAGCCTGCAGTGCAAGACCTCTCTAAAGTGCTGAGAAGCAAGGACGTTGCGTTGAGGACCAAGGTGTTCCTGTCTCAAGCCGTGGCATTTGCAATCGCCTCATAGGCGTGCGACAGTTCAACATCGGAACAAGGAAAGCTGAAAAAGAATCGAGGCGTTTGACTTTGGGGCCGGCCAAGGACACTGGAAGTTCCACGGTTTCCCAAATCAGTCTCAGAAGAAGTGCAGCCAGAACATTCCCCCTGAGGCCAGGATGGCGAGACTCAGCTCATGCTACCAGGAGACACCACTCACTGAATAATAAGGACATCACACTTGGTAAAGCTGAGGAGAGGCAGGCCCTCGACCACATCGGGCTCAAACAGGAAAACAAGCGTGAGGATGGCAAAGGACTGGGCCCTCTTTCTTTCTGTTGCACATAAAGTTGGAGCCGACTCAAAGGTCCCTAATGACACTGTCCATGCTTCTGTCATTCCTGCACCGTGAATGGCTGTGACTACCTAGACGGAGTGTGAGGAACATTGAGAGAGGGGATGAGTGCATGTTGACGGTTACTCCCCTGTGAATAAAGAGCCATCTCAGAGGCGGGACCATCAAGGAAGAAGAGCTGCCAATGGAGCGTGTTGGAGAACCCTGCCTAACGTGGTCACGCAGGCCAGGATCCGAGGCTGAGGAGACCTGGGGATGGAACAGAGAGGTCATATCCAGACAGGGCAGAGAAGCTGTGGCCCTGGGATCTGATATTGAGATGGGGTGGCAGGTGGACTTCCTGGCCCACAGGAAGGGGCCACACAGCTGAGAGACTGAGGTCCTGAAAGCTGTGGCTGCTGGCTAAGAGGAAGTGCTGTTGTGGACCAGTGCCTATCTCCTTACCGTGTACCTGTCAACTTCCCTAGTAGACCCCCTCCCTGTGAGCAAGGTTTGCAATGGAGTCTCACTCTCGACAGAGAAATAGACTGGTGTGGAAGGCATGGTTGGTATCAGAAGAGGCCAAAGAGGGATGGAGGGTGGAGGTCCCTGTGCCCCCGACCTGCCAGCAATCCGCTGTGGACACATGTAGAGTTGATTTCTGCTTCCTCATACTGGAACAAGATAACAACCTCAGAGCTGGCCTTGTGCTGTTTTCTCATTCTCCGTAGAGTCATCAAGGTGGTGGCCTCTCAGGAGCAGAAGTCTGGCCATTCTAAGGCACTTCTCAGTTTGAATAGCCAACCTACTCTCCATTAGGAGTCCAGTGCTTTACCCTCTGGGACACTAGGACAACTTTGGGCATCGTTAGAGACAAAATCAGTTGCCTTCAAGTCAAGTCCAACTCATGGTGAGAAATCAAAACTGATGGTTCTAACTGATGTGCTGGCTGCCACCTGCTTGGTGCTAGGCTGTTCGCTTCAGGTCATTGTGCCCCAGATTGAACCCTTGCCAAACTCAGCCCTCAAGTTTGGACATTCCAATTCTCATGAATACTACAATCACTCAACCCAAACCAGAAGCGGTGGACACTGCCCCACACTGGGCCCTGCGCTAAACCTGAACCTGAAGGCTGGAGTCTGTGGGCTGCTCTTCTAATTCGGTTTTGCTGGTCTTGGGAAGCCCTGGGCCATGCAAAGAGTGGACGCCTTTGTTTACACACCAAAAGGTTGGAGGTTAAAATTCACTCAGAGCTACCTGGGGGTGGAGAGGAGGTCTGGATAATCTATTTCCTAAAGCTCAGCCTCAGAAAACTCGGGGGTACAGTTCTGCTCTGACATACGCAGACACCAGGAGTGGCCTTTAACAGGAGCTGGGGGTGCTGCTGTGTGATGTTCTTCTTGTTCTCCCAATGTTCCTGTTGTCGGGCACCACTGAGTAGGTTCTAATTCATAGCAACGTGATGACGACCCCCAGTCCCACCCCATCCTCACCACTGTTCCTATTCCTGGGTCCAGCCACTGTGTCCATCCATCTCCTTGAGGGTCTGCATCTTTTTGGCTAGGCCTCCACTTTACAAAGCATGACATCCTTCTCCAGGGACCCATCTCTCCCGACAACATGGCCAAAGTAAGCCAGACACAGTTTCACCACCCTTGCCTTTAAGGAGCACTCTAGCTGTACTTCTTCCAAGACAGCTTTGTTGGTTCTTTGGGCAGCCCACGATACTTTCAGAATTCTTGCCCCCCATCATCATTCAAATGCCTCAGTGGTTCTTTTGTTTTGTTTTTTGTTTTTGTTTTTTTTGGGGGGGGCATCACTGCCCTCAGGTGGTGGGAGTAGGAGGTCCAGCCTTTGCTCCGTGGAGCTGGAATCGAACCTCCAACCCAGTGGGCCGCACCTCAGTGGTTCTTTACACTTCCTTATTCAAGGTCCAACTTTGAATGTGTAGGAGGCGCTTGCAAGTCCCGTTGTTATTCCTCAAAGTATCATGGCTTTTCAACAGTTTAAGGTGGTCTCGTGCAGCAGGTTAACCCCACGCACTGTCTCGCGATTCTCGACTGCCGCCTCCGTGATCATTGCCTGTGCTTCCAAGCAAGGTGAAATCCTTGACAGTGTCCATCTTCTCTCGGTTTAGCATGATGTCTCCTATTGACCCAGTTGGGAGGATTTCGGTCTTTTTTACATGGAGTTTGTAATCCATACTGAAGGCTGCAATCCTTGACCTTCGTCGGCAAGTGCTTCCAGTTCTCCTTATTTGCAGCACACAAGGTTGTGTCATCTGCATCTGGCAGATAGGTGCATGGAACAGGTTAGTTAGATTCAGTGATGAGGGGGTGAAGGAAAATTGGGCCTAAGGACTGCAGGTGAGGGTTAAGAATAGGAGGCCAATAAAATAGCTTTAATGAAACTGTCCTTGTATTTGGAGGGCTGACAACCACCACCAGGTGTGTAAGAGGCTTTTGTGTTTGAGCAGTTAGGGACCCATTGTATGTAGGCTCAATGGAGAGATTTCAGGGGAAAGGAAGCAATAGCAGGCATTACCCCCTGAGAGTTTCCCTTGGCGGTGCCCGTGGGTCCCATGAGTAAATTATTCATGACTCTTCTCTCCTCTTATAAGTTTTCTGCCCATTTTGGAAGAGAGGACTGAGTGGGCTCTTTTAGAAAATTCACTCTTATGCATCTTGTCCCTTTCCGTCTCTCTTCCCAGTTCTCTCTTGTTTGACTCGTTGACCTCAAGGAGTCCTGGTGACAAAGCAGGTTATGTGTTGGCCTGCTACCCATAAAACTGACAGTTCTAACCCTTTGAACCCTTTCAGCCACACTTTGGGAGAAAGATGAGGTTGCCTGCTCCTGAAAAATACTCGTGTCCATGGAAACCCTCAACAGGTTTGCTTTGAGTCAGAACTTGATGGCAGTGAGTTTGGTTTGGGGGTTTGATTTTCCTCAGATGAATAAAACTCCACATGTGTTGCTGCCTCCAGGTGCCTCCGCACCTTAAAGAGCAGAACAGCTCCACAGGCAGGGGTGATGAGTTGGACTGCTCACCATAAGGCCAGCAGGTTGAAACCACCAACCGCTCTCAGGGGGCAGAGGAGGCTCTCTACTCCCATGGAGAGTCACAGTGTCAGAACCCCACAGAGGCAGTTCTCCTTTGTCCTGTAAAGCTGCTTTGGTTCGCTGCAGGAGCAAACCACCAGGCCTGAGTCCCTGTGCATCTGAGGGGATTCCAACTGCCAGCTTCAAGCCTAGACCTTCTACACAAGCCATCAGCTCCCCACAGGGCCTTTTCTTGGGATCAGTTAAGGGTAAGCACTAAGTTCCCAAGCATCTCTGGGGGATTCAGAAGAGAATCTTAAGCAGTTGGCCCTCAGGAGTTTGAGCCAGCGCATGGTCTGGAGACGAGGAAACAAGGTTTATTGTAGCCACGGTGAGCAAAGCTTCAAGGTAGTCTAGGGAGCCCAGGTAGTGCAGTGGTTTCATGCTTGGCTGTTAACCACAGGGTCAGCAGTTCAAACACACCAGCTGCTCCACAGAAGGAACACGGGGCTCTCTACTCCTGTAAAGAGTTGAAATTTCACAAACACACAGCAGGGCGTGCTATCTGACCTACAGGGTTGCTGTGAGTGGGGATGGAGTCGATGGCAGTGAGTTCGGTTTTTGTCACTTAAGCACACATTCCTGAATCCATACTAGAATCCTATGGTCTGTCAGGTAGATAGTGGTCAGGCGCGCCAAAGGCAGAGAAAGGGACTCAGCTCTTCTGGCCAATCAGTCCTGTGTAGCAGTGCCCCCTGCCAGGGGGGAGTTTCTAGAGAGGAAGAAAGGACAGCATCATGCAGAGTGGGGGCAGGGAGGTTGATCATTAAGCAGCCATGATGAAGGTTGCAGGCCACACGGAGCAAATGAAGCGTACCGTGTGTGTGTGTGTGTGTGTGTGTGCGTGCGTTTGCTGGGCTGTTGCAAGGGCTAAGGGCACATTGCACAAGAAAGCAGCATTGATCTGTCAAAGCTGCTCCAACCTCCTGGGGCCAAGGAGGAGGGTCAACACTCACAGGGGAAGGTAAGCTTTTCTTTGTGGGGAAAATACCTGCACTGTTCCCACACAGCCATGTCCTGACATGCTCTCCCCGCCCCCCATCCCCATTGTCCCAACGCACACACACTGGGTGACAGAGGCTGTCCAGGAGGGTCAGAGTCCTCAATGTGGTCCGAGGGATAAAAGGCAAACGTAGCTCGTCAATCAACCTCATTCCACAGCCTCCAGAGATGGCTCCTCCCCACCCGATCCATCGCTGGCTAGAACCTGTAGCCTTTGGGTTAGAAGCTGCGTGTGTTCATGACCAGCATGCACCCACCAGGGGCTCTTGGTCTCAGTGCCCATCTGAACGCACCCCAGGGAATGTAGCCTCTTTGTGGCCTGATGCACAAACAGAAAAACATCCTTCTGCGAAGCCCAAAGGGATGGATTTTTGTCACATGTGCACGCACGTAGAAACACACGCAGGCCCATTCCCATCAGTCTGTGGCTGGCCCCTGCAGACAGTCCCCAGCTGCACAGGGCTGTGGTTCTCCGGGCACCATTTGGCCCACCCTGAGGCTAGCTGGCTCCCAGCAGTGACTCCGAGGGAACAGGAGGCCTGGCTGTATTGGGCAGAACTTTCGGGGTGCACACGTGCAGGCAGACAGGTGTTCCATCCTGGAAGGATGTAGGGTGAGGGAGGGATGAGAGAAGGACATTTGAAAGCACACAGAGTGAAAAGTGAGGATGAACAACTGTCTCCCCCCAGCGCCCCCCCCCCCATCAACATTTACTCAGAAGGCCCAGGACCCCAGTGAGCCACCACTGTGAGGTCTCAGGAGTCCCTATGATGTGCTCACTGCACTGGCACCAGCTGGGGAACCCGATGATCTGCTCACTGCCCTGGCCAGCCTGGTTCCTGGGATATGGACTCTCTTCTGAACCTCTGCAGCAGAGCCACTGCAGGAAGCTCAAGCCTTGCTTTACCCCACTTGTTAGCGAGAGGGTTGGACTCTCAATTGTCCCCAAATGTCTTTGATTCATTTTCTCAATCCCACATTTACACCCTCACAGGACACCTGGGATGGGATGGCAGGGCCCTCAAAGCCTCGGGTTGGTGCCGGCTCCAGGACTGGGCTTGAGATGGTGGAGACGTCTAAGCGTTTTTGGCTTGAAGGCTTTTGTCTAAGGACCTCTGGCTGCTACTTCAGACCAGCCCTCAGAACCGAATCTAAGGGAAACCGAGCCCCTGCCTGTCTACCAGGCACCCATTTTCAAGATCCTATCAGGAGCCCCGATGGCATGGTGACTATGAGTTGGGCTGCAATCTCTAAGGTCAGCAGTTTGAAACCAACACCTGGGGCTTTTCTACCCCTGTAGAGTTACAATCTTAGGAACCCAAAGGGGCAATCCTACCCTGTCCTTTAGGGTCGCGCTACAAGGCTTAATGAAGCGAAGGGCAGTGAGTTTGGTTTGGGGCATGGGTCAAGACAGGCTGTGTGACTTGCTCCAGCGAGCGTCGAAAGCTGCTGCTGAGGACATGGCCAGGACATGCATCTCACAGACCAGTGCCCAGCAGAAGCCAGGATGGCGAGGTGGTGAGTTTTGAACTGATATCAGGTACTCAGAACTGCTGAGGGCCATCCAGCCACTGCCGACTCAGTGATCCTGTAGCGCCACAAAGAAACGTCCAGGTGGGTTTCCAAGACTGCAACTCATTTCCGGAGTAGAAAGCCCCCCCCCCCCCCGCTGGTGGTTTCAAGCTGCTGATCTTCCTTACAGATTGCAGCCCAACTCTGCCCCCCCCTAGGAGTGGATGGTGGTTTTGAACTGCTGATGTTCAGGGTAGGAGTTTAGTAGTTCAACGCATAACGCCCTATGCCACCGAGTCTCCTTTGTCTTAACCTATGGGGATTCTCAAATAGGAAAGGATTCCTTTTAAGTTGGTGAGCGAGTCCTGGGCTAGCAAAGGAAACCCAGAGTTCGTGGAAACTGCTCAGTGGCGCCCCCTGCAAGTCGTCCTCCCACCACCCCCAGTCCTCCTCCCGCTTGCATGTGACGCCCCCCGCCCCCAAGTGGGGCCGAGGGCAGGTGCGATACCTGGGACCTTCTCTGCCCTTTTGCGAGTGGTAAAGCAAGCGGGTGGGGTGGGGGTGGGGGTTCCTTTCTTCTGCTCGCTGCTGGCGAGGCCAGCCGGGGTGAGCGCCCGGACTCCTCCCAGCTGCGCCCCAACGCCAGGGGATGCCGCCAGGCTCTGCGCCCCGCCCCCGCGCGAACTTGGCCGCACCCACTTCCCCGGGCGGCGCCCCCGCCGAGGCCCGGGCTGACGTCACAAGGCACCCAGCCGCCGGCGCCCCGCGCTGCGCGCCCCGTGCCCGGACCCGGCGACACCCCGGCGCGCCGCGCGTCCCCGTCCCCGCCTGGCCGCGCCGCGGAAGATGGCGAGCCCGGCGCTCCCCGAGCCCGCGGAGGAGGGATGCCCGGCGCCGGCTCCCCGCGCCGAGGCGCCGAAGGCGGAGGGAGCCCCCGAGGCGCGCGCGGCCGGCGCCGGGCGGCAGGTGGAGGAGGCCGCGGGCCGGGTGGGCGCCGCGGCGAGCTGGCTGCTCGGGGAGCCCGCGCTGTGGCTCGGCTGCCGCGCCGGCGAGCTGCTGAGCTGGCAGAGGCCGCTGCGCAGCCTGCTCGCCTTCGTCGGCGCCAATCTGCTGTTCTGGTGAGAGCCGGGCTGGGTGGGGGCGCCCGGGAGGCCAGGTGACCTTGGGGCGCCCGGGGGCAGGCGGAGGGCGCGCCCAGGGGTCGGGGAGGGGTCGCACTCGGGCCACTGCGGAGGAACCAGCGTGGTCCCGCCCCTGCCTCGGACACCCCCCTCCTCACCCACCCCCAGCTTTCCCGGTCAACAGCAGGCCACCTCCGAGGTGGATCCACCCTGCGGCTGTTGGTGGTCGGCCGACCTGCGCGCACCTGCCCCTACAGGTGGCCCCTGTGTGCAGGGAAACTTCGGCCTGGGTTTTCTCAAACTCGCAGCTCTTGACCTGCTCGCCCCAGCCTGCCGGGGCTAACGTGCTCGAACTTGTATTCGTTCTCGTGCTGCCCTCACCCCCCCACCCCCTTTTCCTGGCAGGCATTTACGTCCCTAAGACATCTGAGGGACATGGCCACCGCCCCGGGGAACAGGCAGTGAACGGCTTGTTTTCCTGGTCCCCCGAGGCTTCGTTTACCTTCTTGCTCCCTGTCGAGACAACTGTGGGCAAACTGGTGAGACTGTACAGCCCGTCCCAGGTGCACAGGCCCAGCGAGACAGAGCCCTCAGTAGGAGACGCACAGGGACACTATCCAGGAGTGTTTTCGGAAAAGGCAGCCATCAACAACAGATTCTTCCCTTTGAATCAAGCACGAGGGATGAGTCGGGTCTGTTTAGGGAAGGGCATACTATCTGTCACATCTTTCCACCCCAAGGGGGAGGGGTCAGGGATCCTCTTTGTTTGTAACTGTGTCCTCAAAACAAACATGACCCTTCCCCCCCCCCCCACCCCAAGCAGTTCAGCCCCAGATATCTTATTACAGAACCTCGGTTTCTCGACAGGAACGTCAGAGGATCTATAAACTGGAGCAGTTTATCCACCTGCTATTATCCCAGTTCACTTGAGAAAAGGGGGAGGGGGTGATGTCTCTGCAGAATCATTCCTCATCTTTGTGTTTCCTTGACATGAGCCTGTGTCATCAGAACCCCTGAATGTGTGTTAACTTCGCCGTGGGGCTCTTTCGCTCTGTGCAAGCTAACCTAGCGTGTGCACTTCATATCTCACACCTGTTGTGAACTTACAGGTAGATCAAATTGTCTTATTCTCAACTGAGCAGGGTCAAAAAAAACCCCACAGTAATTGGGGGCCTGAGGGTCTTAGAACAGATTATAGCACTTGTTTTGCCAATGGGGGACATGTTTCTAAACCTCTTTATCAAAACATTGTGTTTTTATTATGTTGTTTTTAAGTTTATCTACTGTCTTAGGATTCAAAAGTTGAAAAGGTAAGCACTTTAAACTCTCTTTCCCCAGCTTGTCCCATGATCCCGTTTTCTCACCACGACAGACCATCTGACAAACTTCGGATATTTCAGGCAAAGTGTGACATACTAACTGGAGTCCAGGTGGCATAGCGATTATTCTTTGGGCTGCTATTCACAAAGTCAACAGTTCAAAATCACCATCGGCTCCTTGGGAGAGAGAGGAGGCTTGCTTACACATGTAAAGAGTTATAGTCTTGAATGACCCAGAATTGAGTGAGTCTGGTGTTTGGTCTCATATGGGCCGTAAGTGAGGATGGTGCAGGATTGGGCAGTGTGGTGTTCTGGTGTGCATAAGGTTGCTATGGGTGGGAACCCACTCGCCTAACAGCAGCATGGGTGATAAGGAACACTGGTGTCACATTTAAGAGCTCGGCCGCAAACTGAAAAGTCAGTGGTTTAATCCCACCAACAGCTTCTAGGGAGAACAACGTGGTAGCCAGGTTTCCTATGGGCAAGTTCTACCTTGTCCTACACGGTCACTCTGAGTGGAACTTGACTCAGTGGTGACGGGTACGCAAAAAATTTTGGGGAAATTTCATTGTCTTGTCACTTAATTTTTTTAGGAACTTTTGGGAAGGAATTTTTTTTTAATTGGGAGTTTACGATTCAACTAATTACTTTTATGTTACACAGCTTAAGCGCCTTATTTACCTCTCCAATAACTTGCCCACCCTCTCCTTGGGTTTCTCTTCTACTTCCTGTGGTGTATTATCTCCTCCTTCACCTAAGCTACCACCTGTCCACCCTCGAGTCTAGTGCTTCATCCCCCACCCCACCGCCATCTCCCTTCATGGGCAAGCATCAAAGTCTGTTTCCTTTGTCTTGAGATGTTTCTTGATGACAGCGGTCTCCTTTAGTATTGACCCCTTTGTGACTGGCTCGGTTCACTTAGTAGGTCTGTCTTTCGCGTCTGCCCATGGTAGGGGGTGCTTTGTGGTTTCATCTGTGCTTTGAAGCGATGAGTAGTATTCACTTGTGCGCGTGGATCGTCACTGCTTTCTCCACTTTTCCAGGGATGGGCATTTAGGCTGCTTCCTCCTTGCCATGGTGAATAATGCTGTGACAAACACGGGTGTGCATATGCTGGCTTGTGTTGTGCCTCTTACTTCTTTAGGGCATGTGCCTTAACAGAGGGATTGTTGGGTCTTATGCATTTTCTATTCCTCGTTATTTGAGGGAGCACCCAAATTCTCTTCGTTGACATCTATCATTTTACTTTCATAGTTTCTCATATTCATTATAATAGTTACACAGTTGGAGTGCCAGTGAGAAATATCCAGGGTTGAGTTATCAAGACCTGCTGCAGAGTTCTTTTCCGGTCTGCCCAAGGGGGCTCACCATCCCGCTGTAAGCCTCAACCCGAAGGCAGTCAGCTCAAGCTCCATACATCAGCAAGCCCATCTTCTTTAATTAAATGTCCAGAGACACCCCACTCCAGTAAGTCTCAGCCTCAAGGCGCTTCACTCCTCTTCTGAGGGTCAGCAAGTCCAGTTTCCCCAGTTAAGTGCTCAGAGGCACCCCACTCTGCAAGCCGGCCTCCTGCACAAAAGCAGCCAGCCTCACTTGCTCCGTGGGCTGGGAATCCCACCACTTTGCCTCCTGCTCGGGCTCCTGGTTCTGCTGCTGCTCCTCTGAGGGTATTGCTGGCTGTCTTCTGGATCCAGGAGGTTCACTGCATGTGGACCTCAGATCCAGAGGATGTCCTCTACTCCTGGCTCTTGCTGGTAATGAGATCCTTCTTCCTGTTTCTCAGAGGACTTATTTTATACACAGCAGATACTTCTCCAGGGAATCCTAGTCCCAATTACAGCGAATCCCGTCGGTATTCCCCCCACCCTTACAAGACCCATGCAGCAAAGAGTGTTGTGGTTAAAGACTTTGGACTTAAAGCCATTGGTTAGAAGAGCCGTGTGAAACAATTCATGGCGCCTGCAGCACCAGCAGCTTTGCAATCGAGCATTTTCAACATCCCACCAGCACTGTGTGAGCACAGTGCACCCTTCCCAGAATTGGTTCGGTACCAATTTTTAAACTGGTTGCTCTCCACACCTGGATGAAGTGGTATCTCCTTGCTGTTCTGATTTGCATCTATCTCTCAGATGGCTCCTGGCCGGGAATATTTTTTCCTATATTTGTCAACCATCTAGATGCTGTTTTGGGTGAACTGTCTCCTCATGTCCTTGGCCCCTTTTAAAATCGGATCTTTCATCCTTTGCTGGTCGAGAAGTTGCTATGGATATTTGAGATTAAGCCTCTGTCCGATGTGCCAAGCATTCTTTCCTGTTCTGTGGGTTCTCTTTGGATCATTTTGAAGTATCATACATTTGGCAGGTCCCAGACATTTATTTTGTATTCTACTGTGTGTGTTCATGCTCTGTATTGGGGAGGGGGGCGGAAGATGCGGGGTCCAAGAATTTGCCCCTGTTTTCTCTCTGGTGGCCTTGATACTGCTAGGCTTACCTGGAAGTCTTTAATCCATGGCACTTCCTCTTAGCATATCCCGGCGGCAACTTCCTTGATCTGTTTCCCAGGCATAGCAATCTCAAAATATTGACCTTCTCCTGATTGATGGTCCCCGGCTCTTCTCAAACTCTTGCAATCATTACAAGATCACTTTGTGCAGGCATTGTCATGCATACCTGAGAGCATGTCTGCCGCATAAATTCCCAGAAGGAAATGACAGGCCTTCTGATGCGGAGCAATCCTAGGTATAGCAGAATGAAACACTGCCCGCTCTTGCTCCGCCTACATTTGAGCCCATTATTTCAGCCACTGTGTTAGTGCTTCTCCTTGACGCTCTTTGACCTTCTCTCTACCCATCTCTTTTTAGTATATATGCCACCAAAGCAAGCACTCTATCCCTCTCTTTTATCAAGGGTGATGCCCTTGTCTAAGGACTGATCCCTCCTGACGCCCTGTTCAAGGAGCAGAGGTGGAGTCTCACTGCTTCTATGAAGGAGACTATGTTACTTCTAAGACAGATCTGTGTGCTCTTCTGGCAGCCCGTGTTTTTTTCCGTGTTCATCACCAACACCTTTGTTCAAATGCATCGGTTCTCCGTTCTTCCTCATTCGTGGTCCGGTTCTCCCAGGTAGATGAGGGCATTGAAGGTGGATACCATGGTTTAGGTCAGGCCCCCCTGAGCCCTCAAAGCAACATCTCTATTCTTGAATGCTTTCAAGGGAATTTGGCTTTTCAGCAGCACCTCAGCCCCATGCCACATGGCAGTCATTTGATTTTGTGACTGCTGCTTCCACGAGTGGTGATTGTGACCCCCAAGTAAAATGACCCCCTTGGCAACTTCCATCTTTGTTCCCCTTATTATGACATTACCTGTTGGTCCAGTGGTGGGAATTTCCGGTTTCTTTCTGAAAAGTGTCCCCTTTGATCTTCACCACCAAGCCCATCTCAAGTCCTCTTCACTTTCAGCATGCTTTCTGACTCTCTGGCCCAATTATTTTCCTATTTGCATAACTGCATTCTATGCATGTATCTTCCTTGACTGCAAGATGATAGCAGTTCTGGTTTCTTTTTTTTTTTTTTGGGGGGGGGGGCGCATCACTGCTCTCCGGTGGTGGGAGTAGGAGGCCCAGCCCCACTGCTGGAATTGAACCTCCGTCCCAGTGGGCCGCAGTCCCGCACACAACCACTACGCCACCGGGGCTCAGCCACAGTTCTGGTTTCTAATGTCTGACATACTTACTATTGCTTTTGTCTTACCCTCCATTGGGATGTCTGAGAAGTTTGTGAATTTTTGTTTAATTTGTTGATGTGTCCTCCCCCGCTTTGCTGCTTCTCAGGTGAGCACATTTTTTCATTGAAAAAGAGAGAGAGTCTCCTTCTCATCAAGTGATTCTAAATTATAAGAACCTCTAACCATTGGTGTCCCAGGAAATCCGAAGCAGTGTATCTTCTTTCCTTTAACTCCTCATGGCGAGTGAGGGGAAGGCTTACAGAGCTTGAGGCACGTCCTGATTCCTCTTATCTACACAGTCCTCTGGATGTGCGGTTGCATATCCACTGCCTCCCTGTGGTTCCTGTTCCCGTTTCTTCTCAATTTCGTCCTTGGGTAAAGGCTGCCCTTTTGATTCTCAGTGGTTGACTATTCTCTTAGGCAGTATTCTCTGTATTCTGTTCCAGATCTGAGGGGTGGTGGGGCTGTAGTTGTGTGTGTGAGGGGGAGAGATGAGGGGACTGTCTTGCCAATTTCTCTCTGACTACCGAGCCTTAGTTCTTACATGATTTCGAGTGCTATTCTACATTTTTTCTCCCACTGGCCTCGTGGTTCTTCACGTTGGGCTGCTACCCACCAGGTTGGCAGTTCGAAACCATCAGCTGCCCCCAAGGGAGAAAGATGAGTGTATGAATTTGTTTTTCCTCTAGGTAGTGGGCAGGGAAAGCCCTTTGAAAAACGTCCTTGTATATTCTGTGTGGGATAAGTAGTTGAAGACACATCTCTTCTTACAGTGGAGTCCCACCCGCCGATGGAAACAAGCTGGGGCTCCGGGGGGCAACACGGGTGAATTAGACAAACATCACTATGGGCAGAAGGATCCCAAAGGTGCAAGCTGTTTGATCCAGTGTGTTAGAAGTTTCAAAGGGTGCAGTGAGTCCTGATGGATACGACACAAAGTGACAAAGCAGAAAAGAGGCCATCCTTACCCTGGGAATCAGGAGCATGCTGGGGTGAGCAGGTGTGATGGGATGGGGAACATAGGGGCCCTGGGAAAGAGGTGGGGTGCCGTTTCTTCACCTGGGGGATGGCAACATGGTGGTCAAGCTATCATGATTGAAACGGGGTGAGGGGCTGTAGGAGGGGTTCAAAGGCTCATGAAAAAATGCCATTATCCTTTCATTTCATTTTCCCGCTAACTTTGTTCCTTTCTCTTTAAGCACTATTTTAATTTTTCTCAGGGATCTGGACTCCTCCATTAGCGGTCTCTTAGCCTCTGAATATGGGGGCATTATAGTGAAAGCCAGGAGCCCTGGTGGCGTTGGGTACGTTTTGGGCTGTGACCCCCCGGGGTTGGTCCTTTGAACTCTCTGGAAGCTCCTGGGGCGAGAGCCTGGACTTTGTACTCCCGTAAACAGCCAGTCTCGGGGACCGACAGGACTGCTGGGAGTCAGTATTGACTCCAGGGCAGCGTGTGAATTTATATTAGAAGCCAGTCATATATTTTACATGGTTTTACTGGTCCAGGATCCACATGTCATCCTCTTCAAATAGTTCAATCATATCACCATGAATGTGACCAAGCTATTGGATTGTATGACATGTGAATTGTATGCCAATAAAGCTGTAAATAAAAAGTCCTGTCCAAAAAAAGGAAGAAGAAAAAAAAGAGTTGTACAATCACTACCACAATCAATCATAGAACAAGTTCTTCTTTATGTATTCATTTTCATTAGCTCCATGAAGTGTCTGAAGAAGCCCCCTGATGTGTGTGTTTATACACATGTACAATTGCATGCATGTTCACACACATATTTACACACACACACACACATACATCCCCGAGTGTCTCGATGTTACTGTGCGTTAGACCCTTGGCTTCTGGGGAGAACAAGGAGACTGTCTGCTCCCCTCAAGGTTCACTGGCATAGAAACTCAAACCAAACCAAAATCACAGCCATTGAGTAGATTCCGATCCATAGCTACCCCAGAGGGCAGGGTAGAACTGCCCCGTGGGTTTCCCACATTGTAGTTTTTTATTTGTTTCCTTTTTCAAGTCGTTTTCTTGATATCTTATTCACATGCCATACACTTCCGTAGTTAAATCGGTTTTAAAGAGAGTCATACATACATCCTCATCATCCGTTCTAAGGTTCTCCCCCGACTCTGGAGGAAGATGACGCGTTCTATCCCCGGAGAGAGTTACAGTCTTGAAAATCCACAGGGAAGGCTCTCCGGTCCTACAGGGTCTCTATGAGTTGGCATGGACTCCGTGGCCATGAGTTTGGTTTCCTTCGGCTTGGTCTTTGCTTGGGAGAGGGGATTGAGATTCACGCATTATTCTGCCCGCCCCCCCCCCACCCCACCATGTGTCTGTGTTACCAGTTGACGTTCATGTGGGTTGTTCTCAGGGTTGGCTGTGGTGAATCAAGTTGCTGTAAGGATTCAGTGATAGATGTGGGTGGGAAATGCCCGGTTCAAGGTTCAGTCCCGCCTGTTTAGGCCGTGTCTCCTCACTGGCTGAGCTGCTCAGGCTGCAGGGCCGGGGGCAGCCACACATGCAGACAACCTTCCTCTGCGGCCTCGCAAGCTGCTGTGCTCTGACCCCGTTCTGGTGTGAGCCACGGAGGAAGAGCAGAGTGTGGAGAAGCATGCGTAGGCAGGGGGCATGCCATGACAATGTTACCCTGTCTGTGTAAGAATGAAAAGCTGCAGGAATGAAATGAGCTGGGTCCTTTCAGATTCTTTCTTTATCGTAGACCCCAGTACACCCTGGTCCCCTGATGTGGTATCTTTCTCACCACTCCCCTCTTCCCGCATGTGTGCACCTGTTCGGTATTTTTACAACACAGACATGAACTCATTCAGGGTACACTCTGCACCGCGATGACCTAATGGCTTTGAAAGAGGAACTCCTTTTTCCCAGCAGGATCAGCCCTAGGGTCAGGAGTGCAATACATGTTGTTGTTGTTGGTGGTGGTGGTGGTGGTGATGGGGCAATTCAATCCCCTGCCATCGGTCTCACTCCACTCGAGTCGGTGGGTCGAGTAGGTCTCGATGGATTCCGATGACAGGACAAAGGGTAATTGCTCCTGTGGGTTTCTGAGGCTGTAAACGATCTCACATGCTTTGGACCATGCTATCGGGCGAGATCAACCCCCGGAAAAGGACTGTAGGGCTGTGGACAGTGACTCACAGTCTACGTGGTGAGGCTGGCCACCCTCTGTGAGCTGGGCACCGTTGTTTTGGAGTATGGTGGTCACGAGACTTGGTTGCCTGGTTTCGGCATCTGTGTTCTCCAGTATGGCCCAGGCGGGATGGTGACCTCATCAACATAAAATCTTAAAAGAAAGAACCTATGTCTTTGGTGTGCCTGACCCAAGCCAGGGCCTTGTTATGTACGTGAAAGCTACACAGCAAAGAAGTAAGACTGAAGAGTTGACACATTTGAATTACGGTGTTGGTGAAGAATAACGAAACTCTCCCAGCAGGACAAGCAATCGGGGAGCAGCACGTCCAGGATTCCTGTGCCTCACAAATGTAGATGGTGATCTGTCATCTCACTTTGGACGTCAGGAGAGGTCACTCAACCAGGTCAAACTCATTGCCACTGAGTTGATTCTGACTTACAGTAACTGGATACGACGGGAGAGAACTGGACCTGGGGGGCTTCAGAAACTGTAACTCTTTATGGAAATAGACAACCTCATCAGCGGTTTTGAACTGCTGAACTGTGGTTAGCAGCCCAATGCACAGCCCAGTCTGCCACCAGGGCTCCTTTCAGGAGAGACCAGTCCTTAGGAAAGAATGTCGCGCTTGGTAAAGTATGGGGTCGTCAAAAAGAGAGGAAGACCCTTGGCATGATGGGTTGGCACAGTGGCTACACCGGTGGGCTCAAAGAGGGCGATTGTGAGGATGTCACAGGACCAGGCAACGTTTCCTGCCCTTCCACCAAGGGTGTCTAAGTGTTGGACATAAATTGACGGCAACCAGAAACAACGCGCTCTCCGTTACAGGTTTGGGAGGAAGGACTTGACAATTCTTTTGCAGGCACATTGTTTGGTACCACCACGCTGATCCAGCCGCTCAGTGGAATCTGCCGTTGGGGTTGGGGGTAGGGAAGAAGTGAAGTAGACCACACGGAGGGCCTGGTGGCAGCATGAGGCTCTGAAGGGGCAGAGCTTCAAAGAAGGCCTTTGCTTGCTTCTGCTCCTGGAAGGCGGGGCAAAGATGGCACACCAGTATTTGAGTGGTGGAGAGGAGGGGCCGGCCTGTTGTGGTTGGGGTCATCAGTGGGTTTCAACTTGAAGACTCCCTTAGGGACAGCAGGCTGAACAGCGCCTGCGCCGGGGCTGTCTTCACAGTCTGTACGGGAAGGAAAACAGAATCTTGGTGGTGGTGTGGGTACATGTCGGGCTGTTGGCCACAAGGTCAGTGATTCAAAACCATCAGCTGCTCCACTGGAGAACGATGAAACTTTCTACTCCCAGAGAGAGCATCCGTCTCAGAAGCCCCCAGGGCAGTTCCACCCTGCCTTCTTGGGTTGCGATCCATTGGAATCCCTGCATGGCAGGGAGTATGTGAAGGAGCCTTGGTGGTAGAGTGGGCCAAACATTGGGCTTAGCTGCAAGGTCAGAGGTTCAAACCCAGCTGCTCCGAGGGAGAAAGAGGAAGCTGTCTGTCCCTGTCAAGATGAACCGTCGTGGAAACCCCAGGGAACCGTTCTCCTCTCCCCTACAGGACTCCATTCAACTGCATGTAGTGTGTGTGGCATGTGTGTGTGTATAATTCCCAACAAGCCAGATGGTCGCACAAGGTGGATTTTTGTGTGAAATTCATGTGTCCCCGTTCACGTGACCCGTCCCTTCTGCCTTCCAGAGGACAAAGTTCGTTTGCTTCTCACATGAAATGTCAGCACGCTTTCACACAGCGGCGCTCTCTCTGTCTGTGATGGAGAAAGAAGCTGATCCGTCCTGCAGAGGACAGTGCTGGTGCCCACAAGGCATGCTTTCCAGAGCCACCCCCCCCCAACCAGGCCTCTTTGAGTTTCTTTGTAAGGTTAATCACCTCGTCCCCCGTGGGTGGACTCCGGTCTGCTCAGAGGGGAGGGAACCACGGGGTGGTCTGTGGTGGCCGGTGTGCAGTTGGCAGTGAGATCCTGGGGGCGTTTGGTGCTTGTGGAAGTGGCCTCTTGGAAGGACACTGGTGCCACATGGCGGGTGGTGTTGGGCTGGATCTGAGGAGGATGTTTGTAGGAAAGGATTACAAGCGACTGTCCCTGCTGTTGGAAGCTGCCAATCCCATGGGCAGCAGACCCAAACACCGCCCAGCCATGTTCACTCATCTGTCTGAGCCCCTGGCCGGGGCCGCAGCTTGCTCTCACTGCCTCCCAGCACTCTCTGGGAGAATCTCCTGTTGGGGTTCATAGGTGTTTTTGTTGGCTGATTTTCACAAGTAGATGTCCAGGCCTTATTTTCCTGATCCTTTTTAGGCTGGAAACGTCACTGAACCATGCCCTCCGTGGGTGGCCTCATTGCTGATTGAAACACCTGATGATTATCTTCTAATATCACAGCGAAACTCTCCCCACCGCAGTATGGCAAACTGGCAGACAGAGAGTCGTTCTCCAGGGGTGGAGCTCAGAAACGGTAGCCAAGCGCCTGCCCCAGCCCCTAACACCACCCTGGAGGGCCCACCGAGTTCCCAGGGGGGACTTGGAGTCAGGAGGAGAAGGGAAGCATGTGTGTGGTGCTAAGTTTGGTGCTGCTTAGAGACTCCTGTGGCTTTGGCTGCCCGCTGAAAAGCACAGTGACTAGCAGTGAGTCACCGTCACAGGACAACCCATGAGGAACCTGTCCAGCGTCTGCTCCCGGGTGGAATATTTTCCACAACTCACAACGACTGCGTTGAAGCCTCGGCGTTGCAGCCGCATGGGGAGGTGGCGGTGCCAATGACGCTGAGGCCCAGGGAGGTTGAGTCGCACATCAGGGGCACACGGCTTATAGAGTTGGCCATGGTTGACCCTGGTGGGGTAGCCTGACTGCAAGCCTCACTGCTGGACCCACTGGGTTGCACTGCCCATTGATGGCGCCATGACAGCTACTGATTCTTCTGTGCCACAGCGTAGGAGAAAAAAAACCAAGCCAACCTCACTGCCATTGAGTTGAAGCTGACTGAAAACTAACCGCTGGGGCAGGGTAGAACTGCCTCTGTGGGTTTCCAAAACTGTAGCCCTCTCTTTTTAAGTTTTGTTAGAAGTCCAATCACACCACACCCAGATTTAGAAATTTTTCTCCATCCTTGTACACATCCTTATTTATTAACTCCTCATTCTTCCCTAACCTCCTCTGCCGTACCCTCAAGGAACTATTGATCCTAGGAATTGGGACGCTGGATGGGAGTAAAAATCCCCATCTTTCTCCCTCAGAGCAGCAGGTGGTTTCGAACAGGTGACCTTGCCGTGAGTAGCCCAACACGAAACCACAATGCCACCAGGGTTTCTCTCGCTCGGGAGTCATGTGTTTACTCCTCTGTCGCCGGTCTGACTAACGGTCAGTCCGATGATTTCTACGGCCAAAAGATCCAGACTGATGGCCAGTTGCTGAGGACGCCTTTATGTGCCGGCCTCATATCAAGTTGAATACCGTTCTAAAGTTTTCAGGATGATTCTCTTTCAGTAGCTTCAAAATCGGATCTTTCTTGGTCTTTGGGGTTTGGGAACATTCTGTGTAGACTCACAGATGACAGTGGGCCTGGCCGTGATGTGCTGCCCCCTCATCATGAAGCAAGGTCACCAGTGAAAAGCACGAAAAGGATGCTCTGCACTAGGGCTCTTCCTGACCCATGGCTGTCTTCTGTGGGGAACTATGGCGGGGTGAAATTCCTTAATATGCATCTTCTTCTCAAACCTCTGTAAGTCCCAAACACGATGGGGGGTGGGGGAGGGGGAGACTGTGTCGGTAGGGTGTGTGTAACTTTAGGTTAGTTTCCGTCATCACCCCACCCCCACCCCCCACCCCCAGTCTATAGTGGCGGAGGATGGAGGGAGTATGAGGACCTTGGCTGAGCACATCCAAGGTCTCTGTCGGAGACCAGATGTACCAGAGACCAGGGGAATGAGACGCAGAGAAGTACAGAGACGGTGGAATTGCCTTCTCCGCATCTGGCCTGGGACTATGGGACTGTGGGACTGAGTGACAAGTGGGATCCCGCCTTCTTGACCTGTAGAAGCAAAGATTGAGGCACCACGTGGCCTAGAGGCTGAGAACCAGAGAGAGGCTTGGCCGCTGACAGAGGAGACCAATGTCTGTGCCCTTACTATTTGCCGAGCTGGGATTTTGGCAGCCTGTTGCTTTACCCAGTAAAGCCCCTTAACTGTGTGCATGACCTCTGAGTGTTTGCAATTTTGGCTCTGACATTTTTCCTTTAGTCATATGTGAATTTTGTAATTGTCTTTGGATCACAAAACCTAGTGTGTCTCTTCCGCATGGACTTAGTTGACGCCTTGCATACACGGCTGCTCGTCTGACATTTGTGAGGATATTACAAGTTGGGTGTACTTAAATGTTAGTAATGTGCTTGAATAAGGGTGGTGGCAGAGAATAATGAAAGTACCGTGGACTGCCAAAAGAACCAACACATCTATCTGGGAAGAAGCACAGCCAGAGTGCTCCTTGGACATGGCGTCTGGAGAGACGAGTCCCTGGAGCAGGACATCATGCTTGGTAGAATGAAGGGTGAGCAGAAAAGAGAAAGGCCCTCACCAGATGGATGGACACAGTGGCTATAACCATGGCCTCAAACGTGGCAAGAGTTGTGAGAATACACAGACCTTACAGCATTTCCTTCTGTTGTAAGCACAGTCGCCCGGGATTGTTGGGTCCAACCTGATGGCCACAATAGCAACAACCATCGCAATAACAAGTTTTCATTTCAGTGTGTGCAATGACCCGGTGGAGGGTGTTTGCTTCCTACCCTGTTAAGCGGTAGGAGTCCCTGGGTGTGTCCAGTTCACTTGGTCCCAGCTAGCCCACAGGTTGATGGTGTGAGTCCACCTGGGAGTACCTTGGAAGAAAGGCCTGGCAACCTGCTATGCACACCTGGTGGAACACAGTTCAATTCCCACACACAGAATGCTGGCAAGAGGCCAAAAGGACTCTGGCGGCACCTGTGTTTTGTTTTTATTTTGAATGATGAAGCTATGCTAGCTTTGACCTAGTCAATACCCAGATAAGAGCCTTTCAAAAGAGGACACCCATAGGGTGGTGTGAAAGGCAGGGTCCCTCGGTCCCAGTGGATTTGCTCCGTTTTATGACTGGAGCAGGGGTGTGTGTTCCAGGGTCCTACAGTGAGTTGATGACCACCACGTGGCTAGTATTAGAGTCCCCTGATCACTTTTGAGAGTTCTATGGTGAGAGGAGCCCTGTTGGCATAGTGGTAATGTGTTGGGCTGCTAGCCCTAAAGTCAGTAGTTCAAAACCCCCTGTTGTTCCTGCAGACCAGACTTTCTACTCCCTTAAAGAGTTACAGTCTCAGAAACCCCAAGGACAGCTCTGCTCTGCCCATGAGGGTCGCCGTGGTTCTGAATGGACTTAATGGCAGTGAGTTGAGTTTGAATGGCTTAAGGGGCTATGTGCCCATGATGAGCTTCTCTGCAATATTGCCAGCTCAAATCCACCAGGCCCTCCGAGGCTTATCATTGTCTCAGAAACCATCAGAGCAGGTGCACTCTTTCTTTAGGGCCACTATAAGTCAGTACTGAGTCCGTGGCAGTGAGTTTCAGATTCCCTTTTTAAAAGGAATCTTGATTCTGAAAGTTCGGTTGCATTATGATAACTAACATCGTGTGGTCGACCCCACGCTGGATCTTCTGCGAAACCGCCAAGCATCTGTGGCAAAGTGGCAGCAGCAATGGCCTCAAACACAATGACGTGGGCCTGGGCAGTGATGAGGCCGGATAAATTGCCCAGGTAATCAGCTTCTTTCTTAACTCTTTGAATAAGTTGGCATATAGCTCGCATATCATATATTCACATATCTAGTAAGTTAATAGCTCAATCATATTAAGAAATATTGTGCAGTCATTACCACAATCAGTATTAGGACCTTTTTGTGGTTATTAGTTCCCCACCCCCACCCCCACCTCCTCTGCCAGGTCCCTAGTAATTATTTATCCACTTATTGTCTGTCTGTATAGATTTTCTTTCCTATATTTCATGTACAGAGAAGCATGCTAAATAAAAATCTCAATGACAATTACAAAATAAAACAGAAAAACCTCAATTGAAAAAAACAAAATATTGAAAACCAAAACAAATCTAAAGTGGGTCAAAAGGGAGATCAAAGGATAAGGTGCTACACTTTAATCTAACTGCATCTTCCTTAATCAATAGTCAGAAATAATAGCATCTGCAGGTCTTAAAGGTTTGTCTTAAAGCAAGCAGCTATGTAAAGTCTTCACAGAAGAAGCACATCAGCCTATGTGATCTAAGGATTATAAATAATAAATCCAAATCCAGAGGAGGGAATGGAATCAGAGCTTTAATTCTGAACATCCAGTTTGCAAAAGACTGTGGATTACAGTGGAAAGCCAAAATTTGTTTGCAGAGACACCCTGTGGATTCAGTCTCCACTGGACCCTCTCCCCCCACCCCACCATAGTCTAGGGAGGTGAATAACCTTGGTATCAACTTCTTTGACCTGACCAACCACACTGTGGAAGTTTGGTTTTAGCATGGTGGCAGATTACGGGAGCCAGTTTGCCATCTAAAGTTATGAAGAACCAGGTCTTCCCTTAAAGGAAAAAAAATCAATGAGGCCAAGGCTTATGGACCATACAGGTTTCTGGTTTCTTCCTAGAAGCCGTCAAAATCTGTGCAGAAATTTCAGCATTCCTAAACATTTTTTCAACTTTGTCAGGCTTATTTCTTGATTAGAGCTGACTGGTATGTGAATAAGCACCCCTGGCCAACTGGTTACATTAGCTGGATCATTCACTCAGCAAACATTGAACGAGTTAAAAAGATGAATTACAATAAAACTATTTTTTAAAAGAAAATAAGGGATACAATAGCCAAAGCAACTGACTTAAATATTCTCCACCAGCACTCACTTGGTGCCAGAACTGGATTCCATTTTGTTCTGTTACACACAAGGCTGCCAGGCACGGGCACCGAATTGACCACCAGCAACAGCAGCGGATAGGCTGGGTGCTGACCTAGTGCTGGGGTGATGTCTATGAACGGGAGAGTGATCCCTTTCCTCCCGGAGCTTGTCATTTGGCATGGGGGAATACCGGATGCTAAGAGAACAAGCAAATAAATGTACAAGTGGTTCAACAGACATTCTCGTGAGAAACGGGAAGTGTTCAAGGATTTCATCTTGCTCGGCTCCACCGTGAGTGTTCGTGGAAGCAGCAGTGGGGGAGCATTACCTCCTGTTTGCTTTGAGTTAAAACCGACTTGACGGACACCTTGCAGCCACTAGCAATCAAGTTAAGTTCTGTGGAAAGACACCCCCGGCCAGAGTTTTGGGGTGGCCACATTTTAGTGGTCAGTGCTGTGCTACTTCTTCGTGACCACTGTGCATGTGGGGTGTCTTGACTCACTGTTGAGACTTCGTCAGGCTCTTTGAAAACCAACACCGTGTGCTCAGTTATGCAAGTGGCCAACGCCTTTTGAGTGGCGTAAACATGACACGTGGGATTGGAGACTCATACTGTTTGAAGGGTGCTCTCCACATGCAGCCTGGCCAATGTCCGGAGTCGTCATATGAAAGCACAGTGGTAACTCTGATTGGTTTTTCATGTGACTGCAGAGTGGCCCTTCTCCAATGGCCTGGCTCAGATGGTTGCACAAGAAACCATTTCACTGCTTGGTCCTTTTCCGCCATCAGAATTGTTCTTGTGTTTGACCCCATTGTTGGGGCCACAGTGTCTGTCCATCTTGTTGATGAGGGGCTTCCCTGTGTTCGCTGTCCTTTAAGTCTATCAAGCATGATGTCTTTTCCCAGGGACTGGTCTCTCCAGGAACATGTCCAAATATATGAGACACAGTCTTTCCATCCTCACCTCCAAGGAGTTTTCTGCTTGTACTTCTCCCAAAACAAGTGTATTTGTTCTTCTGGCAGCCCATGGTATGTTCAATATCTTCACCAGCACCATAACTCAAATGCATCGATTCTACTGCTGTCTTCCTTATTCAGTGTCCAACGGTCTCATGAAAAATGGACAACTATCCTTAGCGTGCAGCGCTTCTTTGCTGCAGCCTGTGTTGTTTCCCTACGACTTTGTCCTCAGGCGGAGCCTTCAGCTGTCCTTGGGGACCATCATGGGCAATGTAGTAGTTATATAATCACTTGTCAATTTGTGGATTATGAGTGTATGGGTGGAGTCTAGCCTGCCAATCTGGAGATAAACAATGGGACCTCTGTGTGGGCATGACCTTCTCTTCTGAGAATTTTGGGAATTTTCTCCTTGGAGGCTGGAGACACTCTCTCTCTCTACTCACTCTCTGGGAGACATTTGCAGCTGATAAGACACATGGGACTACTCTAGTGGCCTGAGCTGGACAAACCCCCTGGATGCAACCAGACTTCTGAAGCCAGAAAAGCCACAGTGAGACCCCTGCAGGCACTGAGATGCTTACACCACCACTGGATCCAAAGACTTTCTACCCACTGAGCTGTGATCATCCTGCATTCAGTGCCTTTGCATGTGTTTTGTGAGTCTGAAGAGGACTTTATAGGCTGGTACTGGACATATGGGCTAATATCGGACTGATGACCTTGAACTGGACTGGGTTGGGATGTTAATATACAGTTGCTCTTGTATGTTAAACTTTCTCAAGCATATATGCTTATTTATGAATTTGTTTCTCTAGTCTACCAAGATTAACACAGGCAATAATACCAGGAGAAACTTCTTTTCCTCAGAGCTTGGTGCAGAGCCTGCACAAAGGGACTGCTTTGTCTCCTTTGTTCAATTAGAGAGCATGTCTGTTAAGGTGCTCTGATTCCCTGGGTGCTCACTGAGGGACCCAGAAGCAGGGGGACCTTCCAGTAAACCCATGTGAGTCCTGAAGCATAGTCTATTGGAGAGATGGTTTTCTAATCACCTAAGGTGTTCCTGAGCTGTAGGGGGTCCATGTTGACCTGGGATCTGCATGGTCAACAGTTCGAGGCCAGCCGCAGCTCTGGAGGAGAAAGACTGGGCTTTCTATTTCCATAAACAGGTGTAGTCTTGGAAACCCACAGGGGTCGCTGTGAGTCAGCATTGACTCCATGGCAGTGAGTTTGGGTTTTGGTTTGGTCCTGTCTTATCGCTTCTTTGTGTCAAACCATGAGAAACACTTAAAAACATCTGTGGAGATCACACAGTCATGAGTCATACCCTGACAGCCTCAGAGAAGCCCCGGGACCAATATTGTCAGCACTTCTATCTTACAGAATGCATGTGTCCCAACCATGGCCCCGATCCTGATCCAGAAGTCCCACCAGTAACTGTGTATATTGATCTGCGACCAAGCACGTTGATGTGACAGCTTTCATTGGCCTCTCATGTCCCTTTAAAGCTATGCATCCCTAAAACAATCCTTGGTTGTTATTAGGTACCATTGAGTCGGTTCTGAGTCACAGCAACCCGAGGTAGAACCACACACACAGCATGAACCTCGACGGTCTTTACAGTCATTCCCATGCTTAAGCCCATCGTGGCAGCCAATTTGTCAATCCATCTCCGTGAGGCCCCTCTGCAAACCTTTGGGTACAATTATGCCTTCTGCTAATGGTTTCTTTCCTCTGGACGATAGAATTTTGTAATTGTTGTGGCCCCGTCACATTAAGACTTGGTAAATGTCCTCTTGATATCTAGATGTGTATCCTGAGAAATGGACTTTTGACAAATCAGAGTGGCTATAGTTGTGGAGTGTCATTGTTGGTTTTAGCTCATAGCATCCATATATACAATAGGACTGAACACAGCCTGTAACTGTGCCATCTGTTCTGTTTTTGAGTCCATTGATAAAGTCTGGTGCATCAAAGGTCTTCTTTGTCACTGCTACACTACTCTACCAAGCATGATGTTCTTCTCCAGAGATGGGCTTCTCTTGATGACATGTCCAAAACATGTGAGACACGCAGTCTGGTCATCCTTGATTTTCAGGAGTCTTCTGGTTGTACTTCCTCCAAGACAGATTTGTTTCTTCTTCTGACAGTTCATGGGACTGTCGGTGATCGTCACCAAAGCCATCATTCAAAACATCCGGTTCTTCTGTGGTCTTCCTTATTCAGCGTCCAACTTACACTTGCATGTATACGACTGAAAACAGCTTGCCATGGGCCAAGCACGTCTTAATTCTCTAAGTGACACTGTGAGTCGGTGTGGACTGGACCACTGTGATCCATGGCTGATTTTTGGACGCCGATCCAGGGGTCTCTCTTCCTAGGGTTCATCTGGGAGCGCTGCTGGAACCTGCTTGGTATCATAGCAGCCCCCTGGCTTCCACGTGATGTGCCTTGGCTAGGATTCAAACCCTGGATCTCCTCTGTTTGGAGCCAGGGAATTCTCCTCCTTAGACCCAGTCTTCGTTGTCTTGATTTCCCCCCTTTTTGCAATTTCTTGACTGAGTAATCTAGTGCGATTGTAACAGAAATATCACAAGTGGGTGGTTTTAGCGCCCAGAAATGTGTCTGTGCACAGATGAGGGGTCTGACCTCAGAGTGTTGCCTCCAGGGGAAGCTTCCCTCTGGGTTGGCTCTTGGAGAAGGACCTGGTCTCCTCTCAAGCATCTCTGGGTTTGGTGCTCCTTGGGGACCCCCAGGTGCCTGGTATCAGTCTTCTTTTGGTTTAAGGAGCTACTTAGCCTCAAGGACCTCTGGCCCCAAGGACATGCTGCACTCTCCCCTCTCCTTTCTTGGTGGCCATAGGTGTTTGCCCAGGTCTCTTCTCTTCTCTTTTATCTCTGGTAAAAGATGATCAAAGATGATGTAGGCCACACCCAGGGAAACTCCCTGTTGGTGAATCAGTGCTGGGGACTTGTGTAAGGGTTTTGCATCCCACCTTCATCCCCTTACAGCTGATTGGCTGATCACATACAGTGGTGTGGGGGTGACACTTATTATATAACTGCCAAACCACTGAGAATGTTGGCCCAGCCAAGTTGACACATAACGTTCAGGGAAGCAATTCAGTCCAAGATACATTCCCTCTTACATTGGTCTATGTTCTGATAGACGCTCCAGCTCTGTCAATAGGTTTCCTGGAGATGAACTGGAAATGAGTGATCCTTGAGACAAGTGTGTGTGTGTGTGTGTGTGTGTGTGTGTGTGTGTGTGTGTGAGAGAGAGAGAGAGAGAGAGAGAGAGAGAGAGAGAGAGAGAGAACAGAGAAAGATGGAGTGTGGGAGTGAGGTAGACTCCCTTCTAGCCGGTTGAACCCAACACTCTCATTACCCCGAGCTTCTGTCTGTTTCTGCCATTGGCAAACAACGGCCGTACCATCTCTTCACAAAGGAGACAGCCCCCCTCAGGTTTGCTGCTAGCAGCCAGCCAGTGGATTCAGTCAACTGCTTTCCCTACGGCTACTCCAGAATCACACCATCAAACAGAGGTTCCGTAGTATAACAGGTCTGATGTTCCCCTCACACCAGCTCCCTGTTTCTTTCCATTTTATATGAGGGCATTGTTGGGGTAACACACTGAACTGTCAGCTACAAGGTCAGGGGTCACACCCACCCGCCTCCCTGTAGGACAAAGGTGAATGTGGGGCACACTCTGCCCCTATGAAGAGGTCAGATCTTGGAAACCCAACGGGGCAGTTCCCCCCTGCCCTTTTTTGGGGCGCTATGCGTCTGAGTCCACTCTACGGCTGTGGATTTGCTTTGAGTTTGGGATGACTTTATGGTTTTTACTTAAGAGTATTGTAGGTATCACGATATGCCAAAGACATATAAAGACATTTATTACTGGAAATAAAAACACCTCTACAGTCAGACAACGCCTGGTTTGTAAATTAACTTGTACTTGGAGACCCATGCAGTTCTCTGGCAGCAGGGGAGGGGTTCTCACACATGCGTATGCACAAACTGCCCAGTTGGAGACACAGGATTGCCTCCTTGGGGGGGGGGGCAGGGCTCAACATGCCTTCATGCACCAACCCTGCTAAAGGACCCTGAGAGGTTTTGGGCTCTGTGTTGGGGAAGGCAGAAAAATTGGCACCCACCGCCAATCGTGCTTGCATTTCGAGTTCGCCTTCAGTGTGGAATGCTCTCCAGTCTAGAGGCAAAGGGTGTGGGGAATTTGGAGGAGTGGAGACTGTTGAGGTAGCTGTCTGGTCTGTCTGAAAGTCTTAAAAATTCACGTCCCAAACCTCATGGCTGCAATCATCTTAATCACATAATGGGCTAGATGTTAGGCGTATTCCAACCGGGGGCGAAGTTCCGTATCTGGGAATCTGTGAGAGCTGCAGGTCAGGTTACAAAACACAGAGGTGGAACAGGCTTCCGTGTCAAATTCCCCCAATCAGCAAGGTCAGCGAGGGTTTGTGCCTACCAGGCTATAGTGTACGGTTGAATACTTTCCACCACATCCAAGAGCCTCCCTGGTCTGCCTGGCCTCTCTGTCCTCTCACCCCACAGCACTTTCCTTCAAACCAAAGCCTCTTTCAACGTACAATCCCTAGCAGGCTCTGAGTAGCCAGAGAACAAGGTAAGCACGGGCTTAACGTGTGCTTGCTTGTTAGTCTGTAATGAACAGTTTTACATGTTTTTTTTTTTCAAACCTGGAACCCATGAGAAACTGTTGACTCCAGATTAATAAGCAAGCACAAATTGCCCGTGCGGATCCGGAGTCTTGGGTAATCCGCCGCTGGGCACCAAGTGGACATTTTCATACAAGTGGGAGGAGCTGGAGGGGAAATAGAGATGACAGGCACGAGTGTGTGCCAAACCGGGCAGAATCATTTACAGGGGCTCTAAGGCTCCAACACCGCCCTCTGTTCTCGGGGACCCTCTGGGCAATAGCTCTTTCTTGCTGACTGGGGGTTGGCCATGCTTGCTGGATTCTGGGTGGAAGCTGGTCAGTCCTGGGTTACAGCTTTGCCTTCTTGGCCCTTTGGTATCATATCTTCCTACTCCCTTGGCTTGGGGAGCCCCATTCTCCCAGTCCCTCTGGGTGGTGATCCCACCCTTACTCCAGCAGACCCTGATCTTCTGTCCCTCTTTCCTTGGACAGCACTACCATCTTCTTGGCCAAACAGAATGGCAGCCCCAGACTCTAGAACTAAGTTGGTGAAGCTCTAACTGGTTGAAACCAGGAAGCTGTGGCACCACCTTTGGGACCAAGGCAGCTCTGATTCTGACGCTCCTCCCAGCAGCGCTGCTGATCCAGAGCTGCTCCAGGGGCGGCCCTTTTCTTTTCTCAGAGGACAGCATCTGGGGCTCAGGTGGCCGGTTTCCTGCCTGGAGAATTCCCAGAGGCAGACAGGAGTCTCTCCTTTTATTCTTTCTCTGGCCTCTTTGGTCAAGGGTGTCCAGCTGTGGGAGGTGGTTAGACCCATCTGCTATAGGCTTAATCTCCATAACTAAAGATTATGTAGTCATATTCTTGGTAAGCGTTCTGAACACATGCTATTAGTTTGTACAACAGAATTTTCCAGACCTTTTTGTCATCATTTTACCCAGTTCATTTTTAAGTCTATCTATTTCCTCTCACATTTTATTATAAGTGGCAGAGAGAAACCACACGGCTACTTTAAGATCTTGTTGAGAAATCTCCTCTAGTACATCTAGTCTCCAAGTACATCACTTACAAGTTCTGCCTTCTACCAAGTGTTTGAACATACTTCAGACACGGTTTTTCATCCTACTTAAAAAGAACCGTCCTTCCTGCAGGGTCCAATAGCATAGTTTATCATTTTTTTTAAAGGGCCACTGGAAGCACATATAACACCTACATCTCCAGTAGCATTCTGTTGCTGGTGCCATCTGTGTTCTTTAAGAAGATACAGACTTCTTCTGTGGCCCTCTTCACTTTCTCCTGAGCCAACACTGGACTGGGATGGCCTTTGGCACCATCCTCCTCCTAACATTCATTTCAAGGAAATCCAGTATGTTAGTCTGGGTAGACAAGAGAAACAAAATTCATAGACGCTCATATTTTATGAGAGAGTTTTATATAAAAGGTGAGTGCACATTAAGGTAGCATCCCAACCCAGTGCCGCCCAAGCCCATAAGTCTGGCCTGAGCCCGCATATGTCTGACACCGATCTACAAAGTCCTCCTCCAGTTCACAAAACACATGCAATGACACTGGCTGCAGGAGGAAAGCCGAATCAGTGATCGTGTAAGAATCTCAACCCTGGCAGGAGCTTAACTCAGTTTCTCCAGCACCTAGAGCTGCATCAGGCGAGGTAGGTAACTTCTCCTCAGGGATGTCTCACAAGAAGTGAGTCTTGCCAGCTACGGCAGAGAACTTGCTAAGGCAGCTGCACACTGGTCCGACCATCAGAGAATAAGAGATCAAAAAGGTGAGGCGTGCTGAAGTCATTTATCTCTCAGTCCTTCAGTTAAACTGCCCTTCAATGAATCCCATATGTGTTCATCAGCCAGGTTGGCACAATAGACCTTAGCTGTCACATCTGGGCTTTTGTATATGGTCTTTCTTCTAGTCTGTACCCAGTACCCAATTTCAAAAATGTCTGCCATATTTTAGGTATCTGTTGGAGGAACACCTCATTCTTCTGGTACCAAATATTGTCTTTGGTCTCTAACCAAATGGTTATCTAGGGTGTTATGACATAAATACCACAAGCAATTTATTTTCTCAAGTTTGGGAGGCTAGGAGTCTGAATTCAGGGCACCAGCTTAAAGTGAAGACTCCCTCTCGCTGTCAGCTGTGGAGGAAGGTTAATATTCCTTTTTAGTCTTCCTGTGATGTTTATCTTCTCTCTTTACTTTCAGATTATTCCCTTTTATATTTTAGAAGACAGAGATTCAAAATACACCCCCACACTAATCCTGTCTCATTAATCTAACACAAACAACTCATTCCCAAATGGGATTTTAGCCACAGGCACAGAGATTAGAATAACAACACTTATTTTCAGGGGACAAAATCGAATCTGTCACGGCCACCTAGAGAGTCTCTTACATTTAGAGCTGCATGATACTAGACAAATTGCCTGAAACGTACACACACGTGGATTTGCCAGTACTGTGGACAGTGACGTCATTGGCTTGTTTAGGTGAATGAAGTACAATTCCATGAGTGAGGGGAGTGGCAGCATAGTGTCATCAAGTTGGATCCGACCCATTATGACTCTCTGCACAGCAGAACCAAACACTGCA
This sequence comes from Nesogale talazaci, assembly GCA_004026705.1. Taxonomy (NCBI): domain Eukaryota; kingdom Metazoa; phylum Chordata; class Mammalia; order Afrosoricida; family Tenrecidae; genus Nesogale; species Nesogale talazaci. Next base: position 12,594 of record PVJH01007338.1, on the reverse strand, counting down.
CAACCCTCACAACGGCTTTGATGCCCCGATCTACTGATGCAGTCATTAAGTCCCTCCACCCAGCCCAGAGCCTCCCCTCTTTTTGCCGTTACTCCGCTTTACCAAACATGACGCCCTTCAGCAGGGACTTGTCTCTCCTGACAACAGGTCTAAAGTATGTTAGATGAAGTCTCCTGATTGTGCCTCTTCAGGGCACTCTGGCCTTACTTCTTCCAGGACAGATGAGTTTGTCCTTTTGGCAGTCCATGGTACTTTCAATATACTTCTCCACTACCACAATTCAAATGCTCCAATTCTTCTCCGGTTTTCCTTATTCAATGTCCAGCTCTCACATGCATTTGCTGCAATGGAGAATACCATGGTGTGGGTAGGGTGCACCCTAGTCCATAAAGGAATACCCTTGTTCTTCAATACTCTAAAGAGGGCTTTGCAGCAGATTTACACAATTCAGTACGTCTTTTGATCTCTTCACTGATCTTTCCATGGTTTTAGATCCAAGCAAAACAAAACCTTTGACAACTTCAAGCTTTTCTCCATGTATCATGAGGTTACCTATTGTAACATCTAGTTGTGAGGATTTGGGTCTTCCTTCCATTGAGTTGTCACCCATACTGAAGGCCACAGTCCTTGATCTCTATCCACAAGTGCTTCAGTTTCTCTTCGCTTTCAGCAGTCAAGGTTGTGTCATCTGTACACAACAGGTTGTTAATAGACCTTCTTCTAATCCTGATGCTGCACTCTTCTTAATATCATCCAGTTTCTCTGATGATTTGCTGAGCATACAGATTGTATCAAGAGGATACAACCCTGACACACTTCTCCTGGTTTTAAACCATGCAGTATTCCTTTGTTCTGTTCCGACCACTGCCTCTTGATCCATGTACAAGTTCCTCGTGAGCACATTGGAATGTTGTGGAATTTCCATTCTTCTCAAAGTTATCCGCATTCTATTCTGGTCCACCCTGTCTAATTCCTTTGCATAATCAATAACGCACAAGTAAACATCTTTCTGGTATTCTCTGCTTTGAGCCAAGATCCATTTAAAGTAGCGTTGACATCCCTTGTTCCACATTCTCGTCTGAATCTACCCTGAACTACTGGGATTTCCTGGGATTTACAGGGACTTGACATATTGAGCACTAATGACAGAAGGTTTGCGCTGTGGGAGGACATCAATACTATCATTTATGAAGAAAATAAAAATTCATTAAAAATACTGGAAAGAAAGAAAAGATCAAGTGTATATCAGAAGAAACTCTGAAACTTGTTAGTCATCATAGAGAAGCTAAAGTAAATGAAAGAAAGTTTGAAGTCAAGGACCTGCTTAGAAAATCCAATGGGCAGCTTGAGAAGACAACAAAGTATGTGAGGACCTAGAGTTATTTTCTAACATACAGGAAGAATATGCTTGGCATAACTGAAACTGAACAAACTAAGTTCAAGCTTTGAACTGCAATTTTGAAGGATTCTCTATTGGTTAGGTGTTGAATGATGCAAGGAGCACCAAGAGAAGATGGAAATAATACGCAGCGTCATTGTACCAAAAAGAACTAGTTGACAGTCCACCATTTCAGGAGGTAGCATATGAACAAGAGCCAATGGTGATGAAAGAAGTTCAAACCGCACTCAATGAATTAGCCAAAAACAAGGGTCCAGGAATTAAAGGAACGCCTATTACACTTTCAGAAAGCTGAAGAAATACTGGAAACACTCACCCTTCTATGCCAGGAAATTTAGAAGTGAGCTACCTGATCAACTAATTGGAAGAGATCCATATGTGTGCCCATTCCAAAGAAAGGTGACCCAACAGAATGCTCAGACGATAGAACAATATCATTTTTCTCTATAGTATCAAGTAACATTTTGCTTAAGATTATCCAACAAAGGTTGAGGAAGTACATCGACAGCACAGAGGGCAGGTTAAAACCCCAAAGCAAACTCCTTGCCATCCAGTTGATTCTGATTCATGGAGACCCTAAAGGACTGAGTAGAACCTGCCCTTCGGGTTTTCAAAACTATAAATATTCATGGGAGTACACAGCCTCATCTTTCTCCTGTGGAGTGGCTGCCGGATTCGAACTGTTTACCTTGTAGTTTGCAGCACAATGCATTAGCCAGTATGCTACCTGTGTCAGTCTGAGGAGACTAGGAAAACAAATTCATAGACACTCATGTATATAAGAAAGAGTTTTATATACGAGCACAATTGAATATTGAGAAAGCATCCCAGGCCAGTCTAGACCAAAACCATACATCCCACATTAGCCCATATGTCTGATACCAATTTACCAAGCCCTCTTCAGACTCACTAAACACATGCAATGATGCCAAATGCAGGAAGATCACAGGCCAGAGGGTGGGGAGTCTTGTGGGTCCAGTGGCATTGTAAGCATCTCCGTGCTGGCAGGGGTCTCTACGTGGTTCCTCCAGCTCAGAGCACTAGCATGGCTCCATGTGTCTTGTCAATTTCAATGTCTCTCAGGGAATGAGCAGAGAGAGAGGGAGGGTGTGTGTGTTTTCTGTCTCCAAGGAGGGAATACAGAAGTTCCCAGAATCCTCAGGAGAAAGCCATGCTCCCACAGAGGCCTCATTGGCTCTGACCTGCTTGACAGGCTACATCACCCCTTCAGTCTTAATCTTCTCAAGTTGACAATTGATTATATAACTGCCACACTGCTTGAGCTCTTTGGAACCCAGGTTAGGGTTCCACTGTACATCCAATTCTTTCTCAGGCTTGAATTCATTCATTGGTGAGTAGCATGCACCTTGTGTGTACTTACCTATGAAGGAAGGAAAAGGCCTGGGACTGGCCTTTCTGTTTGGGGAAACGCGTGGTGGAGGTTTGCATTTGTGGACTCAGAAGGACACTCACTCACTCTGAAGCCCAGGAGTCCTCCCTCCAGGCTACATGCCGCCATCCATTGAGTCCATTTCCACTCACAGAGACTAGATAGGGCAGAGTAGAGCCACTTTCTGGGTAGGGTTTCCATGGCCGTCAAACTTTCTGGAAGCAGATCACCCCCTCTTTGGTTTAAAATTGCTGACCTTTCAGCTAACAGCCAAGCACTTTAGCCTTTGTGCCACCAGCGTACCTTCCTCCTGGTTACTAGCATTCAGAGTCCTTTGCCTCACCTCTGCAGATACTGGTTTACTTGCTCCAGAGTGGGTGGGGTTCAGAAGTCTGTGTTTTGAGAGGGCCCAAAATGAAGTGCTCCAGAATTTCCATTCTTCTCAAAGTTATCCACAGTTCATTCTGGTCCACAGAGTCATCCCATAGGCTGACTCTTAGTGCTACCATGCCCTGTGGCTAATGGCTTCGCTGGATGGTCAGGGACTTGAAAGGAACATGATTGGAAGATTGGTGACAAGGAGATGGGGGGAAGAGGTATGTGGATGGATCTCTCTGAATGGGCCAAAAAGGTAAAGGTAACCGTGTCTCATGTGAATGCTAATCACAGGGTTACCTCTGAAGAGGAGAACTTTAACAATCAAGTGGATGAGATGACACGCACTGTGGAGACTGGTTCTCCTCTTTCCGCTGCCACTTCTGTTATCGCCCAATGGGTACATGAACAAAGTGGACATGGTGGCAGGGATGGAGGTTATGTATGGGCACAGCAACATGGACTTCCACTTACCAAGGCTGACTTGACCACAGCCACTGCTGAGTGCCAGTAGCAGAAACCGACGTTAAGTCCAAGATATGGGACCATTCCTCTGGGAAATCAACCAGCAACTTGGTGGCAAGTTGATTGTATAGGACCACTTCCATCAAGTCTAGTGCCTTTGCATGGTCAATAAAACTCAAGTAGACATCTTCCTGGTCTTCCCGGCTTTGAACCAAGATCCATCTGACATCAGCAATGAGATCCCTTGTTCCACACTTCGGACAGCTTCTGTCAATGTACAGGGCCTTGACGCTTTGAACTCTAATGACAGAAGTTTCAATGAGGCCCTTCGGAGAATGGGGAAAATGCAGTTAGTACCTCCATGGCTTTGGCCCTTCCTTGCGTTGTGGTTTGGGCGCAAGGCGATAGAACACATTTGTTTCCCCTTCATCAGTTTGTGTCCGTTGTGCCCCGTGACATTGGGTGCAGTTCCCCTCACTGTCACGTTCTCTCATCTCACCACTTCTTGGGGCTCCCTGCTTCCAGTTTTCTGCCTCTCCTGCCTTCAGAGTGTGATCTAGGTACACGCTGCCCTTTGGGTGCCCCTGGGGTTGGTTGTACTGAAGAGAGTGCCCCTCACTGTTGCTGTTTGGTGCGGTTGTGCCAGGGTCAGCTCATAGTGACTCTCTGCACAATAGCAGGAAACACTGCCCAGTCCTGCGCGGGCCTCACGATTGCCTTTATATGTGAGCTCATTGATTCAACCACTGTGTCAATGTAACTTGTCGAGGGGTTTCCTCTTTCCTGCTACCCTACTACTCTACCGAGCATGATGTCCTTCTTCAAGCACTGATCGCTCCTGATAATATGCGCAAGGAACAGGAGACGAAGTCTTGCTACCCTTGCCTCTAAGGAGCATCTTGGTCAGCAGTTTGAATCCACCAGCCTCCCCATGGGAGAGAGACAAAGCTTTCGACTCCTATGACAGCCTCAGAACCCCACAGAGGCAGTTCTCTCCAGTCCTAGAAAGTCCCTGTGAGTTGGAATCGACTAGATGACAGTGCGTTAGATTCCTCCCTGGAGTTGCTTCCCGAGGGGGTAGGTTCCACTCCGGACTTGAAAAATATGTAAAGGCCATCCCCTTACAAGGGCAGTAAGTCTGCCCTTGTTAGGATTTTGAATTGTGTTCTGTGTTTTCTCTCCTTCTCTGTCCAGGGTTTTCTGTTGTGATGGATCAGAGAAGTTGGTGGTTGAACTAAAAAAGCTGCCAGTCTTGGGACTCGGGGATGGCTGGGGAGAGTGGGGTGGTGGGGGTAGGGTGATGGTGGGTGTTAATGATGGGGGTGAAAGAATGGGAATAGAGGGTTGGGTGGGATTTTCCCAGTGACTGTGCTGGCTTTGTCCAGACTATGATTTGACATCAAATTCAAGGTCAAATTCTGCCCCACTTCCATAGGGCAGACACAGGATCTCTTGCTCCATTTCATAAAAACACAAAGAAGCAACAGAATCTACATATTACATAGGTTCCTGATGTGCCTGTCTTTCTTCTTTTCCTCTCCTTTCTTTTTCCTTCAGGATGTTGATGTCACTCTTCCTGCTCCTGCTTCCAACATTCTTCTTCCCTAATGTCCTGCATGTGGCAATGGACACCTTTAACCTAGCCACTTTCTCCGTGGTTCTCCTAGCTTTGATCTGTGCAGCTGGTAACACTATTTGGAGCTTCTTGGTTGGTTTTTGCTAACTTTTTACATAACATCTGTTTAGCACACCCTTATTCGGGTGTGCAGTGGAAGGCAGGCTCATGTAGATTCCCAAGAAATCGTCAGTCTGTGGCCACCATTGTTCCTCCGTTGAGTGAATAGCACTTCCCTTTGCTAGCATCTGATTTCAAGTTTTCCACACTGACATTTCAGTTTGAAGACACCCTTTACTCTTTAAGAGGCGCCAGCCCCACCCAGCTAATACCCAGCTTGTATATATAGGCAGAATGAGTCACCTGCCCGTGTTGGATGGTCACATGTTTGTGGAAGATCTGAGTCGCGCTTGCCTCATTTACTGGGAAGAGCCAAGCCAGAAGCGACCTTCAGTGTGCACGAGTTCAGGCATTTAACATTTGCCATCTGAAAGCAACGTCGTGAAATCAAACAACGTTCAACCAGTTCTACTTGGTTCCTCCCAAGAACATGAAGACAACGGAGGAGAACTTCACAGGGATCTTCAAGAAGTCACACACAGTTTCCACACAGTGGGTCTCCCTGCTTTCTCCTCCAGGTGTTACAGGAGTTCTTTGTCCCTTGCTGCTTCCATCGGCCTGAAAGGCACAGTGTTTCAGGAGGAGGAACTCTCATCATGGTGCTGGTCCTCTTGATAACCCCATAGAAGCGCTGCCACCACCACCCACGTGCCTCCCAGGTAGAGGAGGGCCCTGGTTCCTCCACAGACTCTTCTTCCACCTCAAAGACCTCTCAGTGAGTCTCCACTTCTTGAAGGCAGAGAGGGTCCATTTCTATCACTTTCAAATGTTAGTTTAGTGTCTTGCACCAAATTGGGAGCTTTCCCATCTCAGAACTTTGCATTCACATCTCTGATCACATGTGCTAGTCTGAGTTGCCTGGAGAAACAGATTCATAGGCACTTGTGTGTGTATAAGAAAGAGCTTTATGTACAATGGCAACTGTATGTTAAGAAAACTTCCCAGCCCAGTCCGGCTCAAGTCCATAAGTCTGATATTAGTCCATATGTCCAATACCAGTCCATAAATTCCTCTTCAGAGTCATGCAACACATGCAATCGCACCAAATGCAGGAAGATCACAGACCAGTGGGTAGAAAGTCTTGTGGATCCAGTGGCAGAGGAAGCATTTCAGCACTGGCGTGGGTCTCCACGTGGGTGACCAAGCTCCAGGGCTATGGTTCCATCAGTTTAGTTCTTTGTGTCTTGTCAACAGGATGGTGAAGCAGAAAGTGTGTGTTTCCCACTTCCAAGGAGGAAGATAGGAGTTCTCAGATCTAAGGAGAAGGTCATTCCCACACTGAAGCCTCATTGGCTACGATCTGATTGACAGGTTAGACTCCATCCCTTCGCTCAAGTTGACAGGAGATTGTGCAACTGTCACACTGCATCTGCAGCATCTGCCGAAGGTGGCAAAAGCTAACCCTCTGCCTCGGTTGCCTTTGTGCTCCTTCATCAAGGGCTAGCCCACAATTCAGCCAGACTTGCAAAGACAACCTCGGGGGCTTTCGCATCTGTCACTGTGTTGAGCCCACCAGTGAAGAGATCTCCAAGATCGTCAGATTCAACTATTTCCCCCCAGGGACAAGTGTTGGCAGGGTGACAACCATTTCAAGTTCTTCTGACCTCCCCAAGGTGGTTCCTAAAGACTTGGCATGAGGATCGACTGCTGGATCTGAGAATGGAGGACGGGAACTGTAAGTCCTACTGTACAGCTGTCATCACTCAGCCTCGAAGGACAGAGAAGGCTGTGCTTTACTTAGCAATGAGTGCTAGAATTTCCCATGTGGGAAAAATTCAGCCTGTTACCTGAGGAACGGCTTCTATCTGCTGCTGTGAACTACCCGTCTCTGCCTCCAAATACTTTCTTTTCATTTGATCTTGTTAAAATCATGAAAGAATGGACAGTTAAGACATTAACTCACCCCCCCCCCCCAAGTGGGTGCACAATGATTGAGAAAAAATATTAGGCATTGGGAATTAGTTCCTAAGTGGATTTCCCCAGAATGTTTTCTGTGATGGTAGCCTGTGCTTCAGGAGCCCTGGTGGCATAGTGGTCAAGCACGTGACTTAACCAAAAGGTTGTGGTTCCAGCTCACCAGCTACTTGTTAGATGAAAGAGGCGGCGGTCTGTTTCTGTAATCATCACAGCCTGGGAAACGTGATGGGGCACGTCTACTTTGTCCTACAGGATCGCTGTGAGCTGGCATCAACTTAAAGGCAGTGTTTTGTTTTTTTTTGTCTGAATATGGGACAGTGGTTAGATGCTTGACTGCTATCCAAGAATGATGGTTGGAAGTCCCTTGGCAGTTCCTGGCAATCTCCTCCTGTAAAGAGATGACTGCTCTTGTTCGGGGCTGTTACCTGGGTTCCCACTCACAGCAACCCTAATGCAGGACAAGGAAACAGCGCTCCATCCTGTCCTGAGTGCTCCACACGATTGTTCTCATGTTTGAGGCCATTGTTGTAGCCACAGTCCATCCCGAGGGGCTTCTGCTTTTCACTGACCACCTACTTGCTTTTCTCAGCGTGAGGCTTTGCTCTAGAAACTGGTCTCCCCTGGTGTCAGTCCGGGTAGACTCGAGAAACAAATTCATTGACTCTCATTTGTTTATAAGAAAGAGCTTTATATAAAAGAGCAATTGTATATTGAGAAAACACGCCAGCTCAGTTCAAATCAAGTCCATAATTAGCCCTCATGCCCGATTCCAACCTGTAAATCCCTCTTCAGATTCACGCGACACATGCAAGGACACTGAGGGCAGGAAGATCACAGGCCGGTCAGTGGGTGGAAATTCCAGTGGATCCAGTGACAGTGGAAGTATCTCAGTGCTGGCGTGGGTCTCCACGTGACTCCTCCAGCTCCAGGGCTCTGTCACAGCTCCATGTGTCTTATCATCAGGAAGACGAAGCGGAGAATCTGAGTATATATGGCCTCCAGTAAACTGTCTCTGTGGTGCCTCCAAATGAGGTCATCAAGCTGCGACCTGATGGATAGCCTAGACTCCACCCCTTTGCAAGTCGACACCAGATTATGTACTGACCACACCCCTCTTAACAAGTCCAAAGTACATGAGATGCTGACACTAAGGACCATTCTGGCTGCACTTCTTCTAAGACAGATTTGTTTGTTCTTCTGGAATCCACGGTACTTCAGATCTTCTTTGCCCCAAACCACCCTTCAGATGCATCAGTTCTTCCTCTGTCTTCCTTCTTTACTGTCCAGTTTCCATGGGCATCCCTGATGGGGGCAGTGCTGCTGTATCGCAAGGGCCGTTATGAGTTAGACCTGACTGGATACCAACAGCCTTCTTATGTAACGTGTCCACAAAGCTCAGTGCACTCCATGCTCTGTGGTAGCCTGGCCAGTTGGCTCTGTGTCTCCCCCATGGTGGCACTGAGCAGGCACCAGTGCAGCTTCGAGTCACCCTACCGTGTTGGAACAAGTTCACTCACTGCCGTGGATTCCATTGCAAACCTAGCGACCCTCTAGGACAGGGTAGCACTGCCCCCGTGAGTTTCTGAGATGCCACATCTCTACAGGAGTCATAAGCCTCATCTTTCTCCCTCAGAGTGGCTGGTGTGCTTCAAACTGCGATCCTGGCAGCTCGCCACAGCCCAGCGTACACCCTGGGGTGAGAACACGTCATGGCCTTGGCAGGGATGTGAATGACTGTGACCCGAGCACCGTGGAGAAACGTGGCTCCCAGCCTGTCACTCTCCGTGCTGTTGAACGCCCTGGGGGCTGATGAGCAGCAAATGCAGACCGACTAACGTCGCAATGAAGACAAGTCCACATTTTGTTGGGAAAAGGTCACCCTTGAAATCATGATGAATTCCTTCATGGGCACCATCTGGGGATTGTCCAAGTTCCTCCCCTCCTTCCTCATCCGACTGACCCTGGCAATCTTGCTGATGTCTCCTGGACTCCTGCCTGTTTTCCATACACTCACCTGTGTCTCTGAGTGCATGCCGTGGGTCCTGTTTCTGAACTGACCCAGATCATTCTGGGGACCAGCCTCATAGTTGTCCCCATGCCCCCCCCCAAAAAAAATAAATACCACTTTGGACAAGGCATTTAGTTGCTTGAACATCAAGTTAGGTTTCAATATGACATTAGTGAATCAGGGCACATGAGAGAAGCAAGTATAGGTGAAATAAGAAACAGGTAAGAACAAAACAACAACACACAAATACCTTCTGTATGAGCATGAATCAGAAGTTAGTCTAGACAGAGAGGGCCAGGCTTCCCGGAGGGAGCTGTAATAAGCACGCAGTAGCCCCAAGTCAGCAGGGGCCTGGGGCGTTGTTTCCTAAAGCAGTCGTACTGCCGGGTGGGAAGAGAGCGCATCTTGCTGAAAGCGGGTGCCACAGTCACTGACTGGCCTTTCACTCTCTCCACTGCAGCTCCCAAACACCAGACTGAGGGCCGCTGAGCCGATTCTGACCCTCTAGAGCTGAGGAGCACTGCCCTAACTCTTTATGGGTGCAGAAAGCCCCATCTTTCTCCCATAGAGAGACTGGTCATTGAGAATTTTGGACCTCGTGGTTAACAACTCAATGCATAACCAACCTCTATGCCACCCTATAAAGAGTCTTTCATAAAGACAAGTGGAATATTACTCTATGCATATAGTTTTGTATGCTGATATGTAGCATACACTTGCCACCTAACATGTTAGCATGTCTGGGATAGATATTATACTCACCATACCTATGTTTGGGTTAGATATTATACTCACCATACCTAATGTCTGGGGTAGATATTATACTCACCATACCTAATGTTTGCCTGTCTTCATTCTCCAGGAGCCCCAGCTGGCACAGTAGGTCATGTGTTGGGCAGCTAACTGCAAAGTCAGAAGTTCAAAAACCTTGAGCTGTCTGAGGGAGAAAGATGAGGCTTTCTGTCCCCTCACAGATTGATGGCCTCACAAACTCACTGGGACGGTTCTGCTCTGTCCCATATGGTCATTCGGAGTTGGAATTGACCTGGTGGCAGTTTTTTGTCTTAATTTAAGGACAGCATAAATGTACATGATTAACTTATAAATTAAACTGTGGTACTGTACATTGAGATAAAATATGTAATATTTAACAATATACAACTCGAGGTAGTACAAGAGAAGGGTCTCTTGGGTCAGTCAGCATGACGGTCTCCACCACATTGCTTGACTTTTTTTTTTAAGTCAGTTTATTGGGGGTTCTCTTATAACATTTCATGCATCAGTTGTATCAAGCATATTTATACATACGTTGCCATCATTTTCAAAGCATTTTTACTTGAGCCCTCACTATAAGCTTTTATTTTTTTAAAAAAGCCATTTTATTGGGGGTTCACACAACTCCTGTCACGATTAATACATGAGTCCATTGTATGCAGATCCCATTTGCAGTTTTATTACCGTCATCATTCTTGGAACATCCTCCTTCTACCTAAGCCCCTGGTACCAGCTCCACATATTTCCCCTCCCTGCCCTGTCTCCCTACCCATGAACCCTTAGCGATTTACAAATTGTCATTATTTTGTCATCATACACTGTCCGGTGTGTACCTTTACCCACTTCCCTGATGCATTGCTTGGCTTTTACATTTGGTGTTGACTCCATTTATATTTATAACTGAAGTAATGTTTTCATGAGTGAAACTGATCTACTGGGATTAATAGCAATTTACTTTTGCGTCACATGGACACCCATCCGAAGAGTTAGGTATACCACATAGCGAATTTCAAGCTTAGAAGGCTTAGATGTTCCCTATCGGTCCAGTGTGAATATTCTAGTCTTCTGCACATTAAATTGCAATCAATACTGAAGGCTGCAATCCTTAATTTCCATCAGCAAAGGCCTCAAGTCCTCTTCACTTTCAGCAAGGAAGGTTGTGTCACCTGCATAGGTTTAATAAGCCTTCCTCCAATCCTCATGCCATGTTCTTCTTCATGTTCTTCTTCCGTGGGGAAGACCCTTTGAAACCTGTTCCTCATTATGGCAACACATATGCCTCCATTGACAGATGTGTGGTCACTAAGAGGAGGTACTTATAAACCAAACTCCCAGCCACGGAATCGGTTCCACATCAAAGCGTCAACACGCGAGGACCGAGGAGAACTGCCCCTGGGGATTTCTGAGGCTGTAAATCTCTACGGCAGTGGTTCTCACCCTGCCTCAGGCTGCGACCCTTTCACACAGTTCCTCATGTGGTGGTGACCCCCAACCATAAAATTATTTTCATTCCTGCTTCATCACTGTAATGTTGCTACTGTTTTGAATGGAGCGACCCCTGTGAAAGAGTCATTCGACCCCCAAAGGGGTTGTGACCCACCGGTTGAAAACCGCTGCTTTATGGGAACAGAAGCCTTATCTTTCTCTTATGGAGCAGCTGGTAGATTCAATGGTTGGAAACCATTGACAAACGACTTTGCCAGGTCAGGCAGGAAGGGCAGCTTTCCTTTGCTCTGCCCTCACTGGACTCTGGCTGTTTTCGTTTGCTTACTCTGCCCGGAGAGCTCCCTGGGATGACGCACAGGCCTCTATTCTCCTGGGGCGTTAAAGGCTAACAGTCCCACCTCCAAGGCATTTCCTCCCACTGCCTCTTACCTCCTCTGACGCTTCTGACTGGGGTTTGGTCATTTTCACTTATTTATTTTAAAGCCGATGGCCTCACTTTTATTTATTGATTGTTAACCTCACCGGCAGAAGCATACAAACCAAAGACGAAGCCAACGTCTGCCAATACAAGTTCAACCAGGTGGTAGCGATGTCGGAGTCACCACAAGGCAGATGGTCAGTGGGCCCAGGTGAATATGCTCTGCGAGCAATCCCGTAAGGAACTCCTGACGGACCCAGGGTGGGTCTTCTGTAACGTCTTCTCTTAGAGCCGTACCTCAACATATGACCGATTTTCATGGATTCTGCTCGGGGAGAAGGGGCCTTTGGTTTCCTTTTTAATCCTGAAATCGCCCGGAGCGGGCATGGTGACGCCGAAGGCAAGCACACTCAGGAGGCCCAGAGCCCAGGCACTGAGTTGTTTACCTGCTTCGGTGTCCTCCTGGGAAGGCTGGGTAGAACTTCCTGGAGGCTCTATTCCCAGCCCCTGGCTCCGTGGGGGGTGGCATGCATGAGTGAGGGCCTGGGGACAGAATTCTTCCCTCTCTCCCTCCCATGGTGATGGGATGCTGCAGGGAATTGGAGACTGCCAGAAATACTGAACTACAGGATAGGAGCGTCTCTTGGGGGTGTCTCATGGAGCGATC